>ABLG01002095.1:0-16280 GCA_000172435.1 Meloidogyne hapla
AATAACGAATCTCTTTAATTATAGATCTATATAAATTATAAAACATATTAAGAAATTATATTTAGAAGAATTCCGGCCAGAAAAGCAAAAGAAGACCTCGACGGCTAATACGAGGTCTTCCTAACCTCGATTAGCCGTCAGCTTTTTAAAATACTAAAATATTATATAAAAAATATCAAAAATATTTTGAGATATTTATTTTAAAATTAGAAAGGAATCCAGAAGACTCGGTCCTTTATAAAATACAATTTGTGGAAACTGATGTCATTATTTTTATAAATTAATAAAAATATATTATATAAAATCATCTCCCTCATAAATATTAGAAGGAAATAATATATTTTTTAATAAACTTTTAAAATCATATCATTTAAATTATAATTAGTACCTATGTTATAAATAACAAAACACTAAGATAACATTCTCACTTAAAAGATTAAATGGAATAATTATTAAAATTAATCTAATAAAAATAATTATTTTATAGAATGAATCTGGCAAGTGAGCATTATTGATAGAAAATAAAATAATAAACTTTTAATTTTAAAATTAAAATTTAAGCAACGAATTGTTACCATAATATTTTTTAATTTAAAATTTTGTTAAATAATTTAAATTAACAAAATTTAATTTGTTAATTTTATTCATCTAATATCTAAATATAAAGCAAAAAAGACTAATTGTTTAAACTTAATAAAATAATGTTCTAATAATATTGTTTTGCCTTGGAAGTAATGCGCCAGCAAAAATTCCTTGTGAAGCATATCGCACTCTAGGAAAATATTTCTCCTAAGCTTGAAAGCTTGATTGGACAGTTATATTTAAAAGACTGGCAATTGGAACCATTTGTTTTAACAAAATGCCAGACAAAAACAAAGTTATTATTTATTAAAAAATTGTTTAATATAAAAATTAGAATTTATGTAAAATTCTGTTTAATTTATAGTCCTAAAAATTTTATTGAGCCCAATTAGTGAGAAAATTTATTTATATAAATTAAATGGATAAAATTTAAATTTTGATAAATTACTATAAAAGATAAAATTAATAAAAAGTTAAAGCTAATTAAAAATTTGAATTAATTTTGGTTATTATTTCCTTCTGTATCTTTAGAATTTTTATCTATATAAGCCCATTAATGACTTCATGATACATTTAATAAATTTAAAGTAAATAATGGGTTCAATTATATAACAAGACTTATAAAAAATATATTTTATGTTGTTAGATATGTTTTTAAAATAAAAAATGTTGTAGAATTTGACGTATTTGCCTTTCCTTTTATTTAATTTTATTTAAATTTATTTATTATAAATAAATAAATTTATAATAAATAAAACGATATTAACGAAAATAAAACGAAAATAAAACGATAATAAAACGATATAAAACGATATAAACGATATTTAATTTTAAATGATATTTAAAATAAATATAATTTATTATCAACGATAATTATATAATCTAAAATTTAATTATAAATAAAATTTTATAATATTATCAGTATATTTTATTTTAATATTTATTTTATTATTTATATTATATAATATTTGTAAATTTATTCTTTTATTTTTAGAAAAATAATATGTTAATTTAATGTTTTTTTAGTATTTAATATTAAAAATTTAAACATTTACATAAATTTAAAAAAAATTCATTCAATTTTTTATCAAGTATAAATGTCGCTAGAAACGACATCATGCTTTAAAATTTATTTTTTAATTTTATTCTTTATTTGTTTTCAAAACACTCACCACATTGCAATTTAAATTTGCAAAAGTACTTGTATTCTACTTGTCTCTTTATTATTTGTCACGACAATATTCACTATCGATGGCATATCAGACATTTTTGGGATGTAAGGTATAACGGCTTTATGAGCATTTGATTCAGCTCTTATATGTGCTTACCCACTTGCAGCTTCTGCAATATAATTTCTTAAAAATACTGATAAAATGAAAATATTCATATTTTATATTATTTAGATAAAATATATTATTTTGAATGGATATAAAAAATTAAATAAATATATACAATATAATAAATATTTAAAGGGAAAACATGTCTCTATGTATGTCTCTATACTTTTAGTTATATCCCAATTTATGAGATTGATCCCAGGAACTTGATAATTTAGATAATTTATTTATACATTATGTCTTCAACAAAAAATAAGTACATTTTTGTTCTTTTTAGAAGCTCTTAGTAAAAACTCTTGATAAAGTCAACTCTCGATATAGTCAACTATTTACTCAATCCCTTAGGGTTACCTATATCGAGAGTCGACTGTATAGAAATGTTATTTTGAGTTAAATTGGGAATGATTATAAATGTATTCAACTCATTATTACTCAACTCATTCTTCAACTCTTTATTACTGCAATTTATTAATAAAGAACCATATTTAAATAATTTTTGGATGAGAAACAATATTATTCGATAGTTATAAGTGATGATTATTGCGTGATAAATGGCTATTGTTCTGTAAAATAAGTTTATTGTCTAAAAAATACGTCAACTTTTTGATTTTTGTCCATAACTGATATTATAAAAAGTCTGGTGGTAAACCATTTTTAATAAGGTTTTTTACGGTGAAGTGAACTACAATCCCATGACCTCATTTGTCTGTAAATCAAATATGCATAGACATGTATACAAGGTCAATCAACAAAAATAAAGAGAAATTCGTCGAATCGCCAAATGACGAAACTGCCGGATACGAAAGGAATGATTTCTTATCCGTTCTTATCCGTTTTTGTTCGCATAAATTTTTTCCTATTAAAAAATTCTTTATATTGATATTTTCAATTAGATTTTAAATTAATGAATCATTCTGTCATCAAATTTAATATATTAAATAGTGAGAAATACATAATTTTCAATACATTATTCATCCAATTAATAAATCTAGCTATTATTTAAATGCTTTTTTGGTATAAATGACAAAGCATTTAAACTGTTATTATTGTGTTTGGGAACGGGATAACATTCCTTTTAGACCCCTCCGACTAAAATTTACAGACAAAATTGCAGCCCAAAACGGAACGCCGAAACCTGCGGACCGATACTGAAAACTGTGGGAATTTTAACAAATGAGGTCATGACCATACCGTAAAATATGGAAGTATTTTGTTTTGGTCCGTATGTTATGTAATAACCCAAAAATACCTTAATAATTCATTAAATCATTATTAACATATAAATATAACATTCTAAAGAAACACCTTTATAAAAATTTTTAAATTTCAGAAATTTTAATATTTAATCGTAAAAATCAGAATTCTTCAACAATAGCAATGTAAGTTATAATTAGCAATAATATAAAAATAGAGAGAAATCTTTTGTTTATAAAAATAAATCTAATATAATAATAAAATTAATAAATATCAGAAAGCGTTTTCTACATTTTTATAAAACATACAGAAAAAGGTTAACTTGCAGAAAGGTTAACTTTTCTAAACCGAAACGATGATTGTGGTTCTTCGGTTCGGTTCCGGATATCCTAAGAATTTCCAAGAAACAATAAAGGAGGGGAGTGTAATTACTAGAGGCAATACGGTAATACTTCCAAAATATTTTTAGGCAAAATGTATTATTTACGCTTATGGTTTTGCTTATTCGAATTAGTAACGATTTTGTTGTCGATCCTTATGAGAATATTAATTGTAAGAGAGAATTACCGCATCAATCTAAAAATGTAGTTGAAAATTGCTGTAGAGTTGTTAATGCAGAATATGAAGGTTATAGTATTCATAATTACTATGAAAATTATGGATGCCAGTAAGTTAAACTAGAAATTTTAATATCTGTCTGTAAAATTAGTTAATAGAACTGCAACTTTCCTTTGGATAATTCATTAAATTTAGTACTGAATTTTTCAATATCCGATAAAAGCCCGAATATTAACTGTAACAATTTCGGACCAACATTTGCGGACAAAACTGAAGATTATTGAAATAGGAACAAATGTGTACTGGGCCATGTCCATACAATGTCTAAACATATAATACTATGTTGGTGGCATATTACACATCAAAACTATATTTATCTTTTAATTAATCGAGAAAGCTTAGTGAGTGTCCACAAATGTCAGTCCGTAAATGTCGCTCTACCGTTAAAGCAAAATATATTTCTCTTTTAGCTGCAACCCCAAACGCCTTAATAAAGGAAAACCTGTTGACGAAATTGACAAGTATGTATTTAAAAAATTAATTTAAGGCTTCTGTTTATTATATAACACAATCTTATTAAAAAAGTTTTTGTTAAATTTTAAAATAAATTTTTCAAATTTTGACATTATTTTAATATTACAATTGAAAAAAATTAAAAGATGCTGTTATGAAATGAAAAAAGGTTTCCAGTCATATGTTGATCTCACAATGAAAGGTTGCTGGATGGGTAATTTTGTCATTGAATTCTGTCATTATTTCATTGATAAATATGAAGAAAGTCTTGAAGAAAATTATGACAAACATGATTCAGTTTTTAAATGTTTTGCTAAAAGGCTCGAACTTATTCGGTAAATAAAATAAAATAGGCATAGATTTTATCGAGCTTTCGAAAATGGTGTTCTTTTATCTGATATAAAAGAACACTTGGCCCTATATGAAATGAAGTCCTTAATCAAATTTTTTCCTAGTCCTCAGAATGGTCAATTTTCCTATATACTATTTCTCCCTATATTTGATTTGTGCCGTAAGGTAAACAGACTCGAAAGGACTAATTTTTATAAAAAAATAAATTAATTTTTTTTTGGGTTTTATGCGGCATTTTGGAACCTATGGCCATTTGGTCTTGTTACATGGTTTAGAATATTCATTCAATATCAGCCTATTCATTCAAAATTTGGCTTCATATAAACGATTACTAAATAAATTAGGAAAATTTTAACAAATAAAGCCAAAATTTGATAAAATTAATCCTTGAGAGTCTATTTGCCTTACGGCACAAATCAAATATAGAGAGAAATATATAGGAAAATTGACTATTTTGAGGAATAGAAAAAATTTGATTAAGGACTTCTTTTCATATAGTGTCCACCACACACTTTATCTGATATTAATTTAAATGGTTCGGATCAGACCTATAACTCTTGCTCGATTTTTCTAAATACTGTAATTCCGGCCAAGTTTTCCTCCAACCTGAGAGCTCTTAGGATCAATCTCATCAAATTTTTTCAATTTTATGTGTTGGGTTCTGCCGCTTTACTGGATTAAGATTAAGCACAAGTTTATCCACCGGGTAAGAATCAAACCGCGCTTGCTCACCACGTGCAGGTGCTCTCATGACTGAGCTACAGGTGCATCTACTCTGTTTTCTTGTATAGATCTTAAGCCGTCGCATTTTAAATGCTAGCTAGCTGCATCTCCATTACTCTATGCTCGTTATTCGACTCGCTCTAAGATCATTAAACATGTTTATAAATTATTTATTAACAGAACTGCATTAGACTGTGTCTCTAAACATCCTGTGCCGAAATATCTTAAAGTATGCACAAAATCTAATGAATGGCTGAAGGACTATGGAAGTGAGGTTAATAATAGAGAAGAGGAAACAAAAAAATCGAAAGAAGAAGCTAAAATAGCCTTAGGTTTAGAAGGCAGGATTGCTGAAGCTACTTACATCGCGGCTGGTACGGCTGTTGGTGCAGTTATTGGTGGTGCACTTGGGTCCGGTGTTTTGCCAGGGGTAGGGACAACGGTGGGTGGAGTTTTTGGCGGCGCCATCGGTGGTTTTATCGTAAAAGAAGCTATGGACTGGCTTAAGTCTACAGAGGATGGCTGGACTTATCTTACTGTGGCTGGAACTTTATTAACAGGAGGTATTACTTTATTTTGGCATTGAATAAATAAATTGTATTGTATTGAATAAATAAAGCAGTGAGTAATTTTTTGATTAAA
Organism: Meloidogyne hapla; assembly: GCA_000172435.1. Taxonomy (NCBI): domain Eukaryota; kingdom Metazoa; phylum Nematoda; class Chromadorea; order Rhabditida; family Meloidogynidae; genus Meloidogyne; species Meloidogyne hapla. The sequence continues at coordinate 5,901 of ABLG01002095.1, forward strand.
TTATTTTTGATTGATATTATTCCATTAAAAATTTGCAGCCAGAAAATCTCCAAATTCACCAAAAACTAACCTTAAATACGAATTACTTTCTGCAAAAATTAATCCTGCTACATAATTATATATTTTTCCCTTGTATTTGAATTGTTTAATAATTTATAAAAATTAAAATGTAAGACATAATTATTAATTTTAATGTTATATAAGCAAAATCGAGATTTTTTGTTTTTGGTTTGATTTTACGAAATCCAAAACAACAGACTTTCTTTAGAATTCATGAAAATTAATAAGTCCAAAGAATTATTGGCTTTTAAATTTGTATTGTATTTTGTATTCTATTATAACATTTTTCCACCGCTTTAAAAATTCAAACTTAGTCTAATTTGTTCTCCTAACAGAGAAAACACGAATTTTGAGCGCCACACTAAAAATGTAAAATTTCGCCCTCCGGGGCAGATAAGCTAATGGAAAATTGAATCAGTTAATTGAATGGGTTTGTACCCCGTCCCGGGAATTCTCCCTGCCCCAACTCCCCACCCCCTCCCCGTGTTGATGAAAAAATTTCCTTTCCCAGTATGTGTTATATCTTTGTTATAAATCCCGACGTCGCTGCGCGACGTAAGCGATAAATTGATAAAATTTATTTACATTTTTTTTGTTGATCTGTTGTATCAATTAAGTTTTTCTTTTCTAAACCACACCCTCTCTTTTGCTTTCTACATTCCACTGGCTTGGCTTTATCTGACCTATTTTTTTCCTCTTTTTTTTTTGCACCTGTGTATTACTGACCACTTTTTGTGAAATATTTATTTATTTTCTCCTTAAAGCTTTTTATTTAAATAAGCTTTTTATTGCTTTTCATTTATTTTACCACTAAGGCCTTCTCTATTTATCTTTTTTTGGCCTATAAGCATTTCCTATTTTTTACCACATATTTTTTGTTCGGTTTAAATACCCAAGTTTAAATACCCAAGTTTGAGGTCTCTAATAAAGTATTTAATTTTGTTTGTTCACTTTCTTGCTGGTATTTGCCGTCCTTAGGCATATTTGAATTTTCGGCCCGAACGCCCATCATAAGTTCTGGGTCTAGCCGCTTGTCTCGGCTCTGTAATTTTGAAGGCTCCCTAAATTCTCCGCGCGGGTCATATCGTCGCTACCGCGCCGCACAATCCCAACAAATTAAGTTTTTTTCCAGCGACACCCGAGATTTTTTATTAAGACAAGCGTATTAAGAGACATTCTCCCTAATTTATCACTGTCATTACTACTAATTTCTATAGATAAATTCTTTTAACAAGAAGCATCCTCCTTACATAAAGAATTAATAAAATTAATTCTTTTAAATTGGAATTTTAAATAAAATTTTATTTTACATTTTCAAATTTAAAAGTTATAAATTTTAAATATAGGTAGTTACATTTTTATTTGAATTAATATTAATTTAAAAATTAGTAATTAACTTCTTATTAATTAATATAGTTTATTCAATAAATCTTTTCATTAATTATCCATCCTCCATACTTATTTCAAGAAGGTGTATTTCATATGTTTTTCTACTACCTCGTCGATCTTCCTTCCTACCGTTTCTATCTCCATAATGGTAATACCAACTTCGGCCAAAGCATTATCTGCTTCTTTCAAGTCCTCAACAGATTTTGATGCTGTTGCTTTCTCAACGGCTGCCTTTAGTTTTGCTTGCGCCTTTTTGAGTTTCTTATCATTTTCTTCGTGTATTACCTTTGTGACCGATAAGAAATCATGCGAAGCCTTTACTGCAGAGTCTATCGCTTCCCTAGCTTTCTTTTTGTCAAAATTTCCATCAGACCTGTAAATCTTTCTGAAAGCATCAACTGATTTAACTACATCCAATTTAATAGATTCAACAGCTTGGATAGGCTTTTGTGTGGCTTCTTTAATTGTTTCGTTAATATTGGCCCAACAAGGCTGTCTTTGTTTTGGTTTCTGATGTTGTGATAGACACTCTATCACCAAAATTTCTTTTATGACACCAAAATTTCACAAATCGTGCAGTAAACGTGTTTTTTAACATTAAAATAGGTACGAGGAAAATTAGGTTGAAAAGTATGTCATTATAATATAGGTTTTACGGTATTTAAATTACAAGCAGCCGTAGCCATTATATTCAGCAGGATGGTATTTCAAACGACAATAAGTTCTTGTTGAAGTAACATGATTTGTAGTGATGATAGTTTCTTTTATCTTTGTAGTGAATTTTGTAAAAGGAGAAATCATACGAGGTGTTGTATTTTGTGTGGTTTTTGTTGTGACTTTTGTGATGGGAGAAGACATAAGAGGAGTTTTATGTTGAGCTCTTGTAGTTTTAATTTTAACCTAAAATTTAATTGTGAAAAAATTTTTCGCGACTGATCTGAGATTCATGAAAACCCTTATTTAGCTCATCATCGTACAGAGACTTGGAAGCTCATACATATCCAAAAAAATTTTGTATAAGTGATATGGTGAGGTATGAGATCCTTTGGGGATAAACTAACTTTTTCTCAACAAAGTATTAGCGGATACGAATAAGAGGAATGATCATCTTTCAAATTTCCAAGCACTACTCTTAAAAATGTTTTTTTGTCCTCATATATCGTGCCAACTACTGTCTTTCCTCTAATTTTTGAACCCTTCCCCAAAGGGTGCTTCTATTAGAGAGAGTGCTTTTAAATGGGCGTAAATATTTTCAAATATCTCATATAGAGGAAATGCATTATATTAGAGGAAATATGGCATATTATTTAAATAGAATGATTTAAATTTTGGATTCTATTAAAACATATTTTGCCCAAAGAAAATTTTTAACCTTTTCAACATTAACCAACATTACATTTCTATTTCCAACTGGAGGATCATTCTTTTCTAATTTACCCAACTTCATATCATATTTTAAAGCAAAAAGTCCAGCATACTCATCCAAAACTGGCTTAGTATATTGCGAAATTTTGAACTCTTCCATATATTTTTTGTCAATAGGACTTGATTGAATAATTTTTTCTAAAAATTATTAAATAGAGATAATATAACAAGTTAAATCAATATTGCCATTTCAGAATCTGTAGTTTATCAGGCCCTAACTTTTTAATATTGATGTGGACATTATTACTGAGAGGAGTTATTTTATGCGGAAAATGCCTCTATAATGAATATAGTGGCTCTTTTGAGTGTCCCAACTAAGATTTCTCTCCAAAATAACTCAAGGACTCTCTATAATTAACTCTTCCCTGTGCAGCCACATTTGCGCCGCTAACAGGTCCCTTCCCTAGGTCCCTTCGTGTTATAGTAGTTCTGTATACGATGGAGGGATAAGATCAGTCCTTTATGAAAAAGTTTTCTCCTCATCAATATTTTTCAATTAATATAGGAATTGTGTTATAAAAGTTAAATTCGTATTCTGAAACGGTATACGCAAACGTCATTATCTGTAAATTAACAATTTAACAATTACTATCGAGTTTCATATTGTCGACAAAAAATTGGAAGAGTTGATGTATAGAATCATCAATGTTGTGAAGCAGAAGCTGTCTAAGAAACATTATTTATTTAAAAATGAATTTTTACAGTATTTTTCGATTAAGTATCTCACCTTAATTATACCCTCTATAATAATTACCTAGTGTTATGTTGAAACAATAAATGAATCCCTTCCCTCGATAACCCTTTACCTCCTTATTATCTCCTGTCTTGTAGTTTTACCTCCAGCGACAAGTTGGGCAGATATCCCAGTATAATTACTAGAGGAAATATCGTAAATTAATTCGTAACCCAGGTCCTTGAGAAATCGGAAATGCCGAACTCGAAAATCACTCTTAAGTCTGAACTCAGAAAACGGAAATCACAAGAAAATTTCGGAAATCAGATATACGAAATCGATTTCCGTCAATCCTCTAGACAGCAAATTAATGATTAACAAGCTTAACAATCTCTCTCCAGCTGGTGATTTAATTTTTAATTTTACTCACTTAACAAAAATGCTTGAATGTATCTTCACAATTTTTGTTTGTTTAATGTAGAAGATGAGCATTCCTCTCAAGTCAGAATTGTCTTTACATGTTCCATTTATTACACATTTGTGACAAAGTTTGTCAACCATGCTTTGATTATTCTTTTTGCTTGTTTCAAATAATTTAATTGGTTTCCAGTTTTCGAACCCCATAACACCAAATTGACTATCATAACAAAGTAACAATCTAAGATAAAATGAAAAATTTTTACAATCGAGTCTCTAACCTAGCCAACTTATAAACTCGAGATATTCTATTTAAAAACAGAGACGAGACATTTTAGTTTAATCAAAATCTATCTCGGTTTTATGAATTCGATCACATAAATTTCATTATGACGAGTTTTTCCCTATTAAAAATGTTCATCTTTTTCCAAATTGAAGAGATTATATATACGTATTCTCTTAAATAATTACCAACTCTAATAAGTACCCCTCCAGCGAGGATTGAAGAAATAATTATCTAGGGTATTTATTCAAGAAAATACGTTATATAAAATATTTTTCAAATTTTTAAACAATAAAATCATTAAAATATTATTCACCCTTTACGCGATGTCAATTTATAATCAACTCCGGAACAAAAAGCATTAGCTACAGGGCAGTTTATGATTGGACCTTTATATTCGATCTTTTCATTGCCATAGACATCGATAAACATTAAAATAAATAATCCAATAAATAAATTTATTAACATTTTTGAAAAAATACTAAATAAAAATGTTTTATTTTAATTTTAATTAATTATTAAAGTTTCAATATATAAGTAGCTACTGAAAAATTGATTTTGATTACGAATTATTGTGTGAAACTATCCATTGCATTTCTCGAATTGAACGGCATGCCGCTCTATTAGAGAGTGCCGTCCGAATAGAGAGAATATATGTTTTTGAAAAATACAAATAAATCTTAAATTAATTTAAATTAAATTAACAGAACTCGAAACGATCTCTATTTCCGGGGTCTCTACTGCAGCACAAAGCAGATCTACATATATTAGTAAATTTGTTAAAATGTTAAAATTATTTCCACATTACAGGAAAATAATTTCCAATTGACAGGGAGGATTCAAATTATGTATATATTTATGATTATTAAATATATTTACATATGAATCACTTATTAAAAAATTATATTTATTTAATATTTTCTGTAAAAATTAATTTTATTTTTATTTGATTATAATCAATGAATTAATATTTATTAAGTGATTAACTAATTACTATTTATAATGTAAAATCAAAATAAATTATTGCTTTTATATTAGAGTTGAGAGGGTTGGCCTCCAGATCAGGTCTGCAAATAAATGGAAAAAATTTCGCAAATGCAATCCGTAAATCGCAATAGCAATTGCGTGCAGCCCTGATCCCGATCAAAATTTAACAGTTCAATATTTTTTTAACTTTGACAAAATGTATAATTTCGTATCTTTGGTATTAGTTGGACCTTGGCTCTCATATTTTGGCATGTAATACTTTGAATGATGAGGTATCAAACAACCTATATATCAGATATAAGCAAATTTAGAAATGGAAAATAAATTATTTAAAAGAAAAATTAAAATATTTACGAACCTAAGGTTTATTTAAGTGTTTATTATAAGAAAAGTAGGTACAGCAAGCTAATCTTCTCCGATTCGACTAATTATGGTACGATGCATACATGAAAATTAAATTTAAATATTTGGGACGTTTTATAAAGTTAGCTATTTACAGTACATGAATTTTATTTAATTATTCTTTTACTTTAAGTAAATTTTATTATGTAAACAATAAATATAAAATTTAGTAATATGTAAATACCGTAAAAGCTCTAATAGAATGGCAGCCATTCTATTTTTTCAAACCCCCCTCCTGATGCCATCGTAATAGAGAGTGTCATTCTAATGGATATGCCATTATATTATAGCGTTCACGGTATTAGTTAATAAACCCAAGGACATTAATAAAAACGTCATTTCTGTCATCATAATTTTTTGCAGAAATTAAATTATCTTTTTGATGGTTCTGATGATAAGAACACCTTGAATAAAAATTAATAAATAAAAAATTAATATTTTCTGATCACATATTTTGATCTGTTAAAAGTATTGTTTGATCAATCATATTATTAAGTTATGTTTGGCTATCGATAAATCCCTCCGGAAATCCATTCATAAATTCGATTTGTAAATTTAAATTTAATGTTTTATTAATTCTAATTAATTATTATTAAGTAATTAATTTTGTTGTTTTATTGTGATTTATTCTTAGTCTGATCGGCATTGTAAGCTCTGATTTTGATAAATTAACGAATATTGCATATAATTAATAATTACATACTTTTTATTATAATTAAATACATGTAATTAAATTAATTATTAAAAATATTATTATTAAAAATTTTTAATTAATAATATCAATCCACAAAGTTTATAAATTTAAAACATAATGTATAGATTTGTAATATAGTAAATTAAGGCAATTAATATATTTAGTAAAAATATTAATTAAAAGAAATTAATTTTATTATTTACTATTTTTAATTTTATAATGTAATTACCTTAGTAAAATAATTTTTTATAATTATGGATTACCTATATTAAAAATAATTTTTAATTATAAACAAAATTTATATGATATTATTATAATCATTGAATAAATATAAATATAATATTTACATTATTATTTTTTGTTATAGCCTCAAAATCATGTTCTAAAAGAATATAATTTAGATTATTAACAATCAATTAATATAAATATACTTTTAATGTTTTTAAACTTTTTTTTATAATCTGCTTAATTTAAATTTTTATTTTAAATTTGTCTTACATTTAACAATTTATAACAAAAATTATTTAAAATTACTTGATTTTCACAAACATTTAAATTTTTTTCTTTAATATATTAATTATTCTTTTTTGTAACATATACACCGTATCCGTGTATTTGACTTTTCCATTTTCTTAAAAATGAAAATTTATTCATTTAACGATTCATTCTTTGTTTATAAAAATTATAATTTTATATTTTTATTATTATCTATAAACTTTTAAATATCTAAATTAATGTTAAAATAAATATTTATAAAATTTAATTGATAGATTCTTTTTGATAAACATATTCACAACTTTATAATAATTTCTAATAGCTTAGTTTATGGTCTATTTTTTATTTTATGTAAATTAATATTTTATACATTTTTTAATTATGTTTAATTAGGTTTTTAAGAAATTTGTGTTAAAAGTATTTTACAAATATATTCAATTAACAAAATTACTTTTGGATTTTAACTAGTTTGGGCAATAATCATTTATATTCTAAGATTTTTTACATTTTATTTTACATATTAATTTCTAATCATCATTTTTCTAATTTAAATGTATTTTTAGAATATAATAAATATTTGATATTAATGATTTAGGAATATATTTATTAGCTTTTTAATAATTAAATCTTAATATGGATGCGCAACCCCACGCTGCCTCAGATGCAAGAGATCCACTAAAAGATTATTTTAAGAAATATATTAATTGATTTACAAAATTATAATTTAATGATATTAATCTTAACTCATTCTTGCAATTCTCTCGTGAAATAAATTTCAACTCTTTAAAATAATAATTTGATAAGTTTTTAATTTATTAAAATACTTCCAACTATATGATTTTATATTTATTAAAATTTGTGCTATACATTTGATTTATCTGCATAATTTGCTATTATAATGAACTCTTTTAAAAATCTAATTCTTATCTTTTAGGTTAATAAATATAATAATTTTGATATTTTCTTTATAAAGACTTATTATGACCATTAATAAGACAGATGTCAAGAGCCAGTTTTCTTTGCTGTTGTTTTTGTAAGCAATTGTACTAATCCGATTAATTTTATTTTTATCATAAAATTTATAAATATATGACAGAAAATGTTTACAATTTTTTCTATTTAGTTCTAATTTTTAAATATTTTTTATTATTATAATATTGAAGTACGTAAATAAAAGCCATGGTTAATGTTATTTCAGATCTTGAGTAATATTTAGTTTAATAAAAATGATTTAATGCAATTAATTTATAAATATATTAATTATATAAATATTATATTTAATTTTAAATTTAATAATTAATATAAATAATTAAATGTGTATATTATTTAATAATAATAAATTTTTAAGTAGTTTAATAAAAAATTGAATAGTATAAATATATCTTTATCATAAATACTTAAGTATTATTTTATTAGAATTAGCATAAAAGTTAATTTTATGAAACTACATAGATTTTTATATTATTTAAAATTAATTAAATTAATTTTAAGAATTAAGCTCTACAATAATTTCAAATCTTTAATGAAAATATGAAAAAATTATTTTATATATTATTATTAGCATAAATAAAATTATTTAATTGATAATTCAATATTTTTCATTTTAACTAAATTTCTATAAATTATTTAATAATTCTATTATTTTTGATATATAATTTTTAAGAACTTTTTTGAAGTAGTATATTTTTGTTATTATTTATAGTTATATTAAAGTATTAATTAATTTTATTTAAAATTCTTTTATATTAATTGTTTTTAATATTAAAATTTTATTATATTTCTAAAATTATTTTATGATTTATTGAACATTTAATATAAAGATTTGGAATTACAGTACGTGTGTCCACAGTTTAGAGTTGCAGGGAATCTGTTTTCGAATTAAAAAGTTTTTTAATTTAAACAGTATTATTAAATTATATCAATTTACTAATTAAATAAAAATATTTGTTTCCGAAATTTTCCGAATCTTCTTCCGAATCTTCTTTTTTGGCAATTTTAATTTTATTTTATACAAATATTTCTATTTAATATAAAAATAAAACTTTTTAAATTTATTTGCTTAAGTGTAAAATATCCCATTTATTTTTTGATTATAAATAGTGTAATCTTATATTAATATTAGAATATCCGCCATTTCAAATAAACCTGATAATTAGCTTGTATTTAACTGTTATTTTTATTAATCCAGAAATGTAGATCATTTTTATTTTCGAAATTATTTTTTCGTAAGTTATATTTTTTAAATATTTTAATTTTAGTTAAAAATTATTGATAAACTCGTTAATTAAAATCAATTTAGGTTTTTTTTTCTAGAATGTTTGACTGCTTACTTCGATGGTGCAATCATTATCTATCTTTATAGATAATTTATATACGTTTAATAAAATATAATTTTATAACTTAATAATTTTTGAAATAAATTAGTACGTCGTTTTCATTTAATATTTTGATAAATAAATGTCGTAGGAACCATAATTGACAAAATAAGTAAACTTTCATAGTATGTTGTGGTAATAAATGGACAGTTTTAAATAAAATATAAAAGATTCATTGAAAATTAAATAAATTTTCAATCAATTTTATCATTATAAATTTTTAAATATAATTTCTATATTTTTCATGTTAAACTCGCAATCGATATTAAAATATAATAATGAACTATTTTGTTTTTTTAATTCAAATAGTTTAGGCTCTATTTAAATTCGAGTAAGTTTCCTGACTATTTAAATATTCTGAAATCCTTTTAATACGATAGAATTTTTGATAATTTCGATAAATTCATTTATCGAAAATTTCAGTTAATTTCAGTTATCGTTTCAATTATCGAATTCAAACTGAATTCGATAATTAAGTTTGATAATTTCATTATAATTCAATATTTTTTATAAGTTATTTAAATTAGAACATATTCAACAGGAATTCTATGATGATATCTGATGAGATAAAATTTTCTGATAAAAATTTAAAAAATTTTTGAATAAATTTCTAAATTAAAAAATATTCCTTTAATTTTAATTAATTTTAATTAAATTTCAGTATATTATTTAATTTTTAAAATGATTAACATTTTTTGATTTAATATTTCCTGATATAATTATTACTATAATTTTAGCTGGATAAATGAAAATAAAAAATATTTTTATTAAAAAATAAATATTTATTTGATTACTTTGTAAAATATCTAAAAAATCTTCCAAATTATCATTATATAATAAAATCTTTAAAATATCAAACTATTACTGATTTAATCATTTTTAAATTGTTTGAATGATTTTACTGCTATGAATGCTTTTACAAATTTATTATAACTGGATAAAGATTAGTATTGCAAATGGATAATTTTGCGTTGTTTAGTGGGGAGTGTGCGGAGGATTTGTTGTGAAAATATTAAAAATGGGTGAGAATACTGGGTTAACAGTTATTGTCCATTAAAATAATATTTTTTACTCTAATTTGATTTTTATCAATAAATTCTGTTTATTAAAGTTATATTTAAAGCTTATTTTTTAAGCTTTAAAGCTTATTTAAAATAATTTTATTAAAGCTTATTTAAGG
>ABLG01002093.1:0-12839 GCA_000172435.1 Meloidogyne hapla
TAAATTTTAAGCCTAACTTTGAGCAATATTCTGGTAAATTATTTAAATAAATTTTTTATTCACAAAAATTCGAATAAATTTTTAAAAATATTATTAATTTATCCAAGGCTACCTTCAAGCCTCAGATAATTATATGATGCATTATTGGTTTGTTACTTCTCAAAACAAATCTGATAAATTGGTTAGACTAAAAAAATTAATTTAATTAATTAAAAAATATTTCTAAATTTTTAAAAGATTTTTTGGTTTAATGGAGGTCCAGGCTGTTCGTCTTTAGCTGGTTTACTTGACGGAATGGGCCCTTATTTAGTCAATCCAGATGGAAAATCTCTCCGTAAAAATGAATATGCTTGGAATAAAGATGCCTCTGTAGCTTATATTGAATCCCCCGTTGGTGTTGGATATTCTTATTCACTTAATGGGAAAATAAAAAATTCAGATGATACAGTATATTTTTTGGAATTTTTGGATTTTTATATTTAAAAAATTTCCAGACGGCAAAAATAAATTATGAGGCAATAAAACAATTTTTTGAGATCCACAATTCTTATAGAAATCACTCTGTTTATATCACAGGAGAATCTTATGCCGGAGTTTATATACCTATGCTTGCTACTAAAATAATTGACGGACAGAAATATTTTCAAATAAATTTAAAAGCAATTAAATAATTTAATTAATTATATAAAATTAAATTGATTAAAGGGTATTGCAATAGGAAATGGATTTTTAAGTTATATTTTGAATTTAAACACTGCTCCGATTTATGCTTATAACCATGGATTAATTGACGAAACATTTTGGAAGATGTTTGGTGATAAGTGTTGTAAAGGTTGTGTTGGTAAGAATTTTTTTAAATTTTATTGAGGGATTAGAAGCTCTTTAAAATTATTTTTTCTCGATTAAAAATTCGGTAAGATCTATAGGAAGGAGAATGTCAGTATTTCAACTACTAGTTGATGACCTACAAGTACACCTTGGCAATTAAGGAAAATTAATAAAAAAATTTTATTCAATTTACACGTTTCAAGGGTATCGTAGGAGAGAGAGGGCAACAATAAAATCTGGCTAACAATCCAAACTTTCCTGGTCTCATAAGGAAGTTAAGATTGAAAATAATATTTAATAAATAAAATTTCGTTTTAAGAAAATTTTTAATAAAATATTAATAAAAAAATTCAGAAGGATGCAATATTTACAAATTAATTGACAAAAATAATACAGAATGTATAACATATGTAAAAAATTTTTTTAAATTTCTACAATATTTTTAAAATAATACTTTAAGGCTAATAAAATTTATGATGTCCTTTGGAACGGAAAAATTAATCCTTACGATATTTACAGAAATTGCGGTATTTATTAAATTTTTTTTTAAATTTAATTATTTTTAAATTTAATTCAATATACAGACAATAACACTTATCAAAATAAAAAACAGAATAATAAAAAAAGAGGATATCCATTAATTTCGAAGTTGATACTTTCGAGAATGTCATCAAAAAATAATTTATTAAAAAATAATTTACCAAATAAAATTTCTTATGGCTTTGTATCACCTTGTATTGATGGTTATTTGAATTTTTTAAATTAAGAATTATTTAAAATTTTTGATAATTTATAGATACTGCTATAAATACATATATGGGACTGCCTGAAGGTTTGGATTAATTCTTATAAATTTTATAATTAAATTAAATTCGAATCCATATAATAAAAATATAAAATAACTGTATAACTTTACAAAAAATTTCAAAATTTTGCTTCAGAAATTTAAATAAAGTCAATCACTCTAGTGAAACTCTCTATTTAGTCAACATCATTTAAGTTCCATCTAAGATTTCTCTCCCAAAATTTTTCTTCCAAGATTATCTTCTAAAATAGTGAACTCTCTCTATAAGGAAATCTTCACACTGGTCCCTGCTAGAGAGTTTCCTATTTTTTCATTTTATTAAAATTTAATTTTAAAAATATTCTCAAGTTAAACTCTCACTTCATATACCTCAAAATCAAAAATTTAATTGGGAAGAATGCAATTCAAATATTTCTGATTCTTATAATTTACAATATGGTTATTAAATTATTTTTTAAAATAATTTTAATTAATTTAAAGATGATACAACCCCTTTTGTTAAAAAAATTTTAAAAGCAAATATTAGTACAATGTTTTATTATGGTGATACTGACAGTGTTTGTAATTTTATTATTGGCCAGAAATTTACAGAACAACTTGGATACGGGGTATATTTTTATTAAAATTTATTTATTTTCATTTAAAGGGTCTCTAGTAATTTTAAAAAATTAAAAAATTTTTTTAAATCCATGTCCTAAAAAGCCAATGCCCCAAGAAAGTAGTCAGAGGTCATCTCCCTTTAAAATAATTTTAATTTAATAAAGTAACCAATAATTAAAATATTTTAACTGATTAATTAATTAAATAAAAGTAAAATAGTTATTTTAATTTAAGGTAAAAACTCCAAGTTATCCTTGGATTTTTAATGGACAAGTTGGTGGCTTTATAACGGAATATCACGGAAATTTGACATATTTGACTGGTAAATTTATTTAAATTTTCTTAAAAAATTTTATTTTTTATAGTTAGAGGAGTTGGACATATGGTAAAATAAAAATAAATAATTTATTTAAAATAAATTAATTAAAAATTTAAATATTTAGGTAGTAAAATGGGCTCCAGCTCAAGCTGAATATATTATTAAACAATTCTTGAATGGCGGGAAAATATAAATTCTTTGAACATTTAAATTTAATATTATTAAATTATTGGATTAATTTAACAAAAATTTTTAATTTGAATTTTATTATTTTTAAATTATTTAATTTATTCAAATTAAAAAGAAATTTGATAAAATTTCGAAATTTATTTATTTATTTTTAATTTTTTCCCAATCAATTTTCATCGACAAAATATTTAAAAATTTCATAATTTACCTTTTGAGAAATTTCCGACATTAATTTTGATTTATTTGTTAAAAATAAATTTAAATATTATAATTATTATTAATTATTATTAATAAATATTATTAATACTATTTTATTAAAATTAATATTTAATTTCTTATTTTCCTTTATTAAATTTCCTTGAAAATTTTTTAGTACATTTATTTTAATTATTTATTTTATTTAGTGTATTAATTTTATTAAATTAAATAAATATTATTTATTTAAATTTAATGCTTAAATTAATATTATTGAAAAAATATTTTAATATATTTTTTATTATTTTATTTTTTGGTAATTATTTTATTTTATTTTTTAATAAATAAAATTAAACTTTAAGTTTTATTATTTTCTATCTATAAAGTAGAAAGTCATAAAAATAATAATAATGGAATATTCGCAACTTTAATTGTTGAAGCGAGTTTTTTCTCAAATATTCGAAAACACCATTTACCTATAAATAAAGAAAAAATTGCTAAGAATTTTGGATTAAAATTTAAAAAATTCCCCAAATTAATTTTTGCTGATGAAGAATTATGGGAAAATTTTGAAGTTGCTGAGGCTAAATATAATGAATCAAAGAAGTTGAATTATAAAAATTTTTTTCAAAACTTAAAACCAATTGATGGGAAACTGAATATAGGTTTTTAATTAAATATTTAATTAATTTAATTTTAAAAATAAATTTATTAGTTTAAAATAATGGCAAAAATATTTTTAATAAAATTTTAATTATTATACATTTATAAAAGTAAGGCTTCCAAATTTTCCAAAATTTTTCTTTAATTTTCTAGGCCCCGATTTTATCAATTATGTTGCAGCAAAAAACATGTTAATTGCATTTACTAGTCTTTCTGATAAACTTTTACCTTTTGGAATTAATAAATTAAATAAAAATAAATTAAAAATAAAAGATTTAAATAAAAAAGAATTATATACAAAAATTAATTTTGATAATTGGAATATAATTAAAGAATTATTTAAAACAGAATTTGAACGATTAATACCTTCAATTTCGAATGATTTTAATCAAAATGATGCCGAATATTTAATGGAAAAATTCCACAATACATTCTGGCGATTGGATGATAATATTAGAAAAATTGATAAAATATTGAAAATAATTTTTGGAAATTGTTAGTTTTTAAAAAAATAATTTTTTTTAATTTTTTTATTGAGAGGTCAGGGATATAGGATTAATGATTTTGGAAAGCCTCGTGTGTTTTTGTTGGAAAATTATTATTATAATTATTTATAAAATAAAGCCGGGGATTTAGATTTATTTTATCTTAGAGACTTCCGATTCCATCTAATAGAGAAGGCTTAAATTTATTAAAGTATCACCCTTATCCTGTAGAATAACATCATTGTCATGCTATAAAATAACTTTCGAAGTAATTTTCGAAATTAAATTTCTTTAACTTGAGAGACTCGTTAAATCGAGAGATTACTGTATTAAATAATAAAAAATAATATTTTCAGCTTATAAAGATCTCCAAAATATTTCTGTTTTAATATTTATTCATCATTTGTATTATACAACATTAATACTACTTAGAGATTCTGATAATTTTGAATTATATATTTGTCAATCTAAATGGTTAATTGCTACAATAAATACAATAAGTGCTCATATTCGTGACCAAATTAAAATAAATAAAAGATATGAAATAATTTATTTAATTGATAATCCTATTCTTGATGTTATGTTTTATATGGATAGTAAGCCAGTACCGCCTACACCTGCGCAATCACCTAATAATTCATTTTGAGATGAAGAAGATGGTTATTTTTAAGAGAATATTAGTTGGATTTTAAAGAAAATAAAGAGGATAATGAGATAAAAAATTATAGAAATTAAATATTTATTGCAAAAATAAAATTTTTAAAATTATCTTATGAGGGATTATAGATAGGTTTGAGTGTTCAGATCCAAAAAATCCCAAAAATTTTTATTCCATCATGTAGAGGACTTGTTATATTAAAATTAGGGTATCATCAAGATATTTAGTAATTTAAAAATTATGTGTTGAGAGTTTCTATTCCCTCAATAAATATTTTAAAAATTTAAAACTCAATGAAATGATTAATATTTAATTCAGAAAACGTACATTAAATGTCATAAAATACTTATAAAATATTTTATGAATGTTATTTTAACTAATGATAAAAATAATAACAAGTGGGTGTTTAAAAAAATTAATCATAAATATTACAATTTTAACTGAAAGTTTAAGCATATTTTAACACTATATATAATTTTGTAATTCAATGTAATAAATATATTTTTAAAATAATTAAAGTTTAGTTTGTTAATTTATTTTCCTATTTTTAAATTTTATTCTTAAAAATGCAAAAGGTATTTTTATATAATATTTATAAAGTATCACCTCAAATGCTAGATTCTCTCAATTCTCATCGTTTCTGGATTTGTCCTTTTGATATCTGCTAATAATTATGAAAATGAATATAAAAAAACAACTCCAGTAGGCAACTATCCACCACCAAAGGGTTATGGATATGAAGTTCCTCCTTCTGGTAAAAAATACCCACCACCAAAGAAATATTATCCAACTACAGAAGAACCAACAGAAAAACCAACAGAAGGTCCAGCTACAACAGAAGAGCCTGGATATGAAAATGGGGGGGATGAGGGCATTGAGGAGGGTGATAATGAAGATAAAGAAGGTAATGAAGAAGGTCTTGGTGAAGGGGTAGAAGAAGAAGGAGGAGATCAAGCAGGAGAGGAAGGAGGAGATCAAGCAGAAGAGGAAGGAGGAGATCAAGGACCAGAGGAAGAGGTAGAGGAAGGAGGTGATAATTTTGATGATAATGCTGGTGATAAAGAAGATGAAGAAGGTGATGAATTAGAGAATGACCCATCCCCCGCCCTTGGATGTTGGAACTGCAATAATGGGTGGTCCTGTTGGAAAGGTACTTGCTATCCAAACTGTGCCGGAAAATGGGGAGGTTGTGGTAAAGGATGGTCTTGCTACCATAATTCTTGTTATAAAAAATGTGGAAGAAAATGGGGAGGATGCAGTAATGGATACGTTTGTTTTAAAATAAATATTTATAAGCCATAATTTTAATTGTATTTTAGAGTTGCCGTGGTTCTATATGCCAGGATTGGTGAAAATAAATTTTAAAGGAAGGCAAGAAAAAAGGAAAAATTTTAAAGATTAACAAATAATTTTATAAATATTGTTTCATTAATATTAGACATTATTTCCAAATAAACAGAATAAATAATTAAGTTTTTAAAGTCTTGCTTTTGAAATTTTAATTAGGTATAAGTTTTTAAAGATTGAAAATCTTATCTAAATAAATTTAAATAAATAGTTAGAATTAAAATAGAACTCTATGCACTTTATCTATTTATAGGACTTCAAATAAATTTAATAGAAAGCCGATAGTGCATCCACGAAAATATTATTGCCCGTATTTTGGAAAGGTCTTTATTTATTCAGACCTTGTTTTGTGTTTATTTATTTTTTTAGAAAATGAGGGATATTATTTCATTTTTTAAAAAGAAAATAGTAATTGTCTAGAGAAAATTTATTTATCCACCTTTCTCTCGTTATAACCTCATTCCAACGGACTGATACTTTAATGGGCTTATATCCGATAAGATCTGATATTCATCTGCTACTCGGATACAACGATTTTTTATATTTAAATACCATGGCTACCTATAATGAGTGAGAAGGAGAATGAATTTACCTATATCCATGTGCACTTATAACGAAAGCTAAATTTATAATAATTTAAAAAATTATTTTTAATTTCTCTTGCTTTATTCTATTATAATATTTTAATTTTCATAACATTATTTGAATAATATGTTTCAAATTAATTTTTATTTAATCATTTTTAATCAAATTTAATTTTTTAATCTTCTTGCGCAGGCACTTTTGGGGCACTCCATGCATATGGGTCTTCTGGCTGAAAATTTTTATTATTTTTAATATCCAATTAAAATAATTAAGCAAATTAACTCACTTTAGGAGCACGATTTACTTTATGTGCTGTAATCATTTGGTAATCACCGGCATCTTTAGGGCCAGAAGGTATTGAGTCAATGTCACGTGCTACTGCACTACAAATTTATTTTAAAATTATTTTTTCTATTTATTTTCAATTTTTTCACATATTTAAAGCTCCCGGCATAAATTCTGGTGTATATGAATATGTAAGTGTTTTACGGGCACGTAATGGCTGGTAACCGTGGTAGATTCCGTCCTTCAATTCTTGATAACGGTTGTCACCTTCACCCTTGTCTACCATTATTTTTTATTTATTTTCTAGAAAATTAAAATTAAATTAATAATTAATGGAATATTATTAGATTTTTAAAATTAAATAATTATTAACTTGATTTTATATTAGACATACAAAAGTAAAACTCAAAGATTAATATAATCTTTTGGAAAAGTCCTCATTATTATTAAGGAGGATATTAAATCATTAAGAAGGATGTAAATTATCTACTAGATAATTTACAAAAATACAGTTAACTATCGTTACAGCCAAACAACAAGGAACTAGCTGATGGTTGAGGATTTACTACTTTTGAGAGATTTGGGGGGAACTTCAATCGAGGGGAATAAACTTAATTAAAATATTAATGGCTTATTTAAAAAATATTAATAAATAAATTAAGAATATTAATTATTTAATATTCTTTAAAATTTAAAAATTAATAAACGTTTTATATCAAAAAATATTTGAACGAAAAATTCAAGTAAAACAATATATTTGTTCAATTGTCTAGCATTTTTTATCATTGTTCTTCTTAAATATAAGAACATATGCCATATATTTTCTTTTTTCTTTATTTTCTTTTAATCGTTTTTAACGTCAAATGGCTTAAAAATTTAAAATCCGAAATCAATTCTTTTTTTCAAAGCTTTTTAAAATATTATTTGTTGAGAGAGATGAGAACATCGGTCTTTCTTCCGATTTTTTTCAATCATCAATGCTTGTTTTATTTTTATATTTTTATTTTATGGTAACAGTTGTGATCCATCTGGTGGGCTAAAATCCTTTTTAAAAATTATTTCCATGAGGAGTTTAAAGTTTGGAATTGGCCAAAGTTTTTTTTTTCGTGAAAATGGCCTTTCTTTAAAAAATTTAGAAATTAAAAAGAGATATCAATGAACGAAAATATTTAAAAAATAAAAATATTTAGGAGATTATTAATAATTTAATAAAAATATTAGTTAATGTTTTTAAAGAGAAATCTGAATAAATATTTTAAATACAAAGATGAAATTTTATAAAATTCTGTCAAAATTTCATAAAATCGAATATATTTTTGGAATTTTTCCAAAAACTTTATTAGTTTCTGGATCAAAAACTTTCTGGATCAAACATATATATTATTATAGTGAAACACTCTTACTATATTTTCAGATAGGTTAATCAACAAGAATATTTGTTCTCAACCTAATACTTTATTCGAATTTATTTTATTTTTAATTATTTACCCCAAACAATGTTTTCCTTTAATTATTTAAAATAAATGTGTGGTTGGTCTCTTTCCAATAAAAGAATTATTGGAAGGTTCAGCAATGATCAAAACCGGTTCAATCACCCACAATGTAAAAATAACGCGCATTCCTTTAAAGAATTATTTATTTTTATTTATTTTGTGTTATTTCCTGTGGGGGCGGCCAAATTCTTTTTACCTAAAAATATTTTTTATTATTATTGTTTTAAATCATTTATTAGTTTTCTAAATCATAAAAAATAAAATCAAAGCTGATTTATATTTTTAATTATATATTTAAATTATAGTTTATTGTTCTGTTTATTTTCAATTTATTTATCATCTTGATTAAAACGTTTTTTATTTTATGATTTAGAATTAATATGTTGTATAAAAAATAATTATCAAAATTAATGAAAATTTCGATTTTTATAATTTAGATTTTAAAATATAAATTTTAAAATTTTAATATTTGAATAACCCCTATATGAGCATCCTCTCACTTTTAAGCATCCCCTCTATTTTAAACATCCATTGGAGTCGATCTGAAAATAATATCACCATTTAGATCGCCCATTTTAAATACTTATCCTTGGAGATTTTTTAAATTTATTAATTTTCAATGATCATTTAAAAGAAAATATCAAATGTTAAAACCAACACATCATCTACTTGTCCCAAATTGGAAGGAGGAGATCGTCTATTTAGTTATATTTCCAAGAACTCATTCAATCCCTTCTTCATCCCCATCATCATTAAAATTAGAAACATGGCTTAGAATAAATAATATTAAATATCAGGTGATCAAAAATATAAAATTCTGATTAAAATACTTCATTATTTGATATTTTTAAAATTGAAAAAAATATTTTAAGAATGTAAGTAATCAGTTTAAACATTCTTCTGTGAAAGATCAAATCCCATTTATTGAATTAAATGGACGTCAGCATGCAGATAGCAATTTTATTATTGAACATCTACGATCACATTTTAAGCTATCAATTGACGGAAATTTGAATAGCTCTGAACGTGCTAATCTCCGAGCTTTTAGTTTACTTATTGAAGAGTCGTTTTTTAGGTTGGAAAAATTTTAGAAAAATTTTAGAAAATTTTTTTCAAAAAATCAGATGCCTCCAATATGATACAAGTATTAATGCCTCATGGATTGGATCAGATTCTGGCTATTTACCTCATTTTACTGGTGCCAAAAAATTTATAGCAAAAAATATTATACCTAAAAAATATCAATATACGGTAATTTAATACTTGAATAATATTTTAAAAATAAATTAATTAAACTATAGACAAAGAAAATAATTAATGCCCAAGGATATGGACGACATTCAACAATGGAAATTGAAGATATTGCCAAAAAGGATTTAATGGCACTATCAACGTATTTTTTTTTTATTATTTTAAAAATGTTTTGATATGATAAATATTTTTATTAATTAAAGGTTTCTGGGAGAAAAGCCTTACTTTTTTGGTAATCAACCTTCAGCGGTATGTTTAAAATTTCAAATTTTATTATTTATATTGATGATCATTTATAGAATTATCAATGGGAGGGAGAGTTCATTATCCATCATATTAATACGTATCCCCCTAATTTGATCCTCCCCAACACCCTCGAATACTAGCACTCCCGAGAATTATCAGTTAATGCCTCTCCGGATATTAGACCCCCTAATGACCGATCGTTTTTTTGTTTCAGCTTGATGCTACTGCTTTTGGATTTCTTGCAGTTTCAATTTATGTGCCTCGGAATTTGAAAGAAATTAATCAATTTATCGAAAAAAGTACCCCAAATCTTATGGAATTTGTAAAGCGAATGAAAGAACAATTTTGGCCAGATTGGAACGAAATATGTGAACAATTGGCATTAAATACGGAAGATTTGAAGAAGTGAACATTGAAAATGATATGATAAAAAAATAATATTTTTAATGAAATAATGATAAAAATTTATATATTTATGTTAAATAAATTTATGATCTTCCTCTTCTCGATTTTTTATTTCTTGGTCTATAATGTTTTTCTTTTTTAGTGTTATTAATTGGGACTTCCTGGAAAAAATATTTTTATTCAACAAAAATTAAAATAAATCACCAAATCCATTTGTTTAGGTAGAAAAACAAAATTATCATTTAAATCATTATCACAAATATTTGGAAGTATAAGCTTGTTGTGATCCAATGGATTTTCTTTACGTAAATTTTGGGAAGGTCCAAAATATGGTTGGGATTTATATTGATGTTTATTCTGATAATTTACTTCTATTTTATTTAAATTAGAATGATTAGTTAAATTATTATATTTATCATTAATAAATGATAATATCCTTTAAATTAAATAAATTTTCACAAAAATTCCAAGAAAACAACATACTTTTGTTCAATTTCTGATTGATCTGCTAAAAATGATTTAACATTCAATGATCCTTTATTTAAAAATTTTGTATAATGTTCAAGCATATCAATCATGGTATTTGAAAGTTTTGTATAATCAGTATTTGTTGAGTCAATTAATTTAATACCAACAATCCAAACAGTACATGATCCATACAATCTAAATTTTATTATTTTTATAATGGTTAATTTAAAATAGGTAAAGGTCTAGGCTTTCAAACATTTCCGATCACTAGTCTGGGATAGAGAACGGACTGAATCTGTCCCAGATTTTGAGTTTGTCAGTGTCTCTTTTAGTTTGGGCCATTTGGGCCAACTCATGATGTTTTTAGAATTAAACAAGGAAATATGGCCCAGGGATTATCAAGCCTCCGATCACTATGATATTTTTTTAGACTTGATAATTTTATAATTTAATCAAAGTATTTTTATAAATTAATTAATAAAAAATACCCATCGATTAAACAATTTTCTTCTTTTCTTTGAAAACTACTGACAACATGATATTGTCCCAGTAGTGCATTTATTTTATCAGATTTTGCCCAATTTAATAAAGTTATTCTTAATCTTGCTTTTACAGAAATACAATTATTATTTATTTGTATTTTTGTTTCCAAGCATGTAATTAAAATAAAATAATCATAATATTTTTTATAATCAAAATTATCAAAAAGTTTTAAATAATTATTATTTTCTTCGTTTTCTAGTAAATTGTAGGCTTTAAAAATAAATTTTAAAAATTCTTAAAATGCTTAAAAACCTTCTTTCATAATTTTTGTAATTAATTTTCTAGTAAATAAATTAACATTATATGCCGTATTTTGTTCAGGATATAAAGGGGAGATTACAGGCATTTGATCTCCATCATGTCCATTATGTGGGGGGTCAATATCAGTAATTTGCCATGATTTTAAAAATAAATCTTCATTTGAATTTAATTGTAGATTTGTATTTAAAGGCTCTACAAGCACCGGCATAGGCCAATCCCTTAGATAAGAAAAGGTATACTGTAGATTGAGAGAAATTTAATAAGTGAACTGAGGAGATTGTCTAACATTCCCCTTTCAGTAAAAATGATTAAAATAATGTTTTAAATTAAAGGATTAAGCTTAATTAACTAGCCAAGACAATATCGCCTCAGGCTATGAACCCATGACATTAATTTAAATTAAATAATCAAACCAATTAGCAAAAGTCAAAAAGAATTTTTTAAGTAAAAATAATAAATTGTCTGATGTATAAATTAAAATAATTTTTATACACATTATAGTTAATATAGTTCCACTTAAATGGCCAAACATATTTGAATAAATTTCGTTTTCTTTAAAATTAAAAAATTTTTAGAATTTATTAATTTATCAGACTTTTAGCCCAAAATTTAATTGTTCTAAGTAAATCTGTGAAAACAGATCTTCTTCCATCATCAATTAGAAAATGTTTTAGTCTATAAGCAATACGATAACCTTTAAATTTAATTAGTTTAAAATTATTTCTTGAAACTCTTCAAAAAATTATTTCACCTGCCAAAAATTATCACACTACGAGATAATAATTTTTTCTCTTCCGAATTAAGCATTTCTTCAATAATCTTATCAATTTTCCTCAAATTATCCAAAATAATCTTTTTAGTGCTATAATTAGTTAAATCTCCATATGAGATGATAAACCTTTTAGATGCATTAATAGCAAACATTATATCAATTTCTATATTTTTATACTGAATTTCAAATAAAGGTACTCTTCCATAGGGTATTGTGTTTACCTAATAATTTTAAAATTGTATTAAAGGCGAATAAAATAAAATAATTAAAAATTATTCAAAGTAATTAGGTCGGCTGCCATCTTTCTAAATCGGCTGACTTTATAAATTTTAATTCGAGATGATAATAGTTATGATGAATTTCCCATTGTTTTTCATCACTTTCGATCTGAGACCCGATTTTTATATTTAAAACCTTTAATCACTCATATCATTCTGACTG
>ABLG01002090.1:0-11101 GCA_000172435.1 Meloidogyne hapla
AGAACAAAACAATAAACAGTGTATTATTATACTAAGCTTCAAGATAAAATTTTTAATTATAGTTTTCCTAGCTATTTTATTTAAGTTTTTTGATATTCTCCAACTTCAGTTAAATTTTTGAACAATATTTGACCGGCATTTTATCCTGAAAAATTTAAACTTGCGGATTGATTCAGAAAAATTGTAAATTTAAATTTATTTAGAACATCTCCAACTCTTAAGTTGTCATTCTATTTAATTCGATAGAATATTGGATACAATTGATTAATTTAATAATTTTTAGAAATTATTTTGTAATTTCTGCCAATTTATTTAAAATTAACTATTAAAATTAAGTTGAAATTAACTAAGAATTGCCATTTTTGTACAAGTTTTCTTCATTAATTAGTTAATACATATTTATAGTTAAATAAAGTTCTTAAAAAATTCTTAAAAAAACATCAAAAATAAAATTAATTTTTTATCATATGAAGTATATTTCAACAATACGGTGAGTTTTATTTATTTTTTAAAGATTTATATTAATTTTTTTCATATACATATTATCAAATATGATTTTTTAGATTCACCATTACGCGAGCAACTAGCTAGGACATTTATTAATTCCTTTTTGTCATATATTTTAACAAAATTTGTGGCATTATTTGATTTTTTCTATAACAAATTATTTTTAAAATTATTTTTCGTATACTTTTTTCTTCTATTTTTATTTTTTAAACAATATTTAAAATATTCAAAATCAAATTATGAATAAAATTTTTAATTTGTCAATTAATCATTCATTATAAATCTTATATTTAATAATTAATAGATTTTGAGATCATAATTGGATCAATCTGTATATTTATCCATTTATCGTTTAAGATCCGTTTTTAAGAAATAATTATATATAGTAAATAAGTAATTATGCAAATATAGTTAACCTGATCGATAAATTTCCTTTAAAATTAAGATCAGATAATAATCATTTACTTCACTCTGAACTTTTTTACATAACGCTTTTTTCAATTAAGTTTCTCCTATTGCACAACGCATTGGTCCATGTTCTTCTATCTCCTCATCTGAACCCTATACAGAACTAATTGTCGTTTAGTTTTGTTAAGTCGAACACATCCGTAACAAATATAACAATATTTATACGTATAATGAAAAACTGTCGGAAGATTTTCTGTGCAAATAATACAATATTATTCGTCAAAAAATTTAATGGGTATTGTATTGGAGTAATTCGAAATTTTCTTTTAAATTTATGTTACATTTTTTGTGGAATTTGATTATAATTATGAGTATATCTGTATAAATATATTTTAACAATTATTTGTTAAAATGACAATTATTTGTTAATATATAATTCAATTATTTTAATTTTTAGCAAATTTGATTGATAGTAAATTCATTTTAATTATTTATATAAAAATTTTCCTGAAATTTTGACAATCTTGAATTTAAGAAAAAAATAAGGTATATTAAATTTTCATAATGTGTAATAAATGTAATTATTTTTATGAATTACTTATTCTCATCCCATTAATACAATAGATTATTTCTCTTTTTACCTCGTGTTAAAGAGTTTCCATTTTTTTCTTATAATTTATTCATTAATATTTATATAATTAAAAATTATAATATTTTTTAATTTTTCCTTTTTAATTTTTGTTATGTATATAATAATTTGTAGATAAATATTTTTGTGTGTTTTCAACTTTTTTGTAGTATTATCTTAAAAAAACTTTTGACTTTTCATTTCCTAACGTAATATACTTATATTTATTCAAATCATTACTATATTTTGCTACAGAATATATAAAATTGTAATCACCTGATGTTCAGCAGCGCATTTCCAAAAATTGCTAAATAATTAATTTTATTTTACGCTTTGTACTTTGCTAGTAGTATGGACATCGATTTTGTTTATTTAATACATTTTATATTTTATTTTTTCTAATTATTTATTGTAATTAATATTAAATTCAAATACTCATCACTTGATATTAGATTTATTAGATTATATTAGAATAAATTAGATTTATTAATAAATACTACATAGTCAATCCTTCCGCAGAAAAAAGATAAATTATTTATCCAAAAATATATAAGTAGTTAACCCCCCCCCCATTTGTCCCCCCCATTTGTCACCTGTCAATCAAAAGAGTAGAGGGGGGTTAGGGGGGATGATTGATAAGTGACCTAGGTACCCTCAAATTTTCACCCCAAATGTCCCTTTGTGGTAGGGGATGACAAATGCTTTTTAATGAGAGGCTAGGAGTGAAATGTTATCTGTCGAGTGTGTTGACAAATCAATTCGGAAGATCATATTGTCATTAAACTTAATTGTCATTAAGTTTTTTTAATATAAAGAAAATATTGAGAATTTGTAATAAAAAATATAATATATTCCTAATTAATATTTTGTAGAGATTTGTTATAAAAAAGAAAATATTTTTTTTACTTAAAAAATATTTTATTGTCTAATCTTAATTGGTAAATAATTCTATTGTTCTTTAGAAAATGATTATACTGAATAAAAAATTTAGAATAAAATAATTAATTTATAGTTTTATTCTAAAATAAATTAAATATTAGCAACTCGCAACAAAGCTCGTAATTAAAAATGGATTAATAATTCTAATGAAAAGTTTTATCTCCTATTCTCTTTTATATTTCAAAAATTGTTTTTTCAATTCTTGATTTTACTAATAAAATAAATTAAAACCGACCCCTTCATTTAACTGTATACTTGACAAGTTCTTTCACACAAATAATAATTTTATTTTTTAAATTCAATTTGTATTTTTAACATAATATACAACTAATTGATTGAAGAATGTATTTTTAAAAGTGTAGTTTTTTTATTTATTAAATTATTAAATTTTTTTACTTGTAAACAATTAATCGATGATAGCTCGAAGATAGACAAATTTTATTAAATAATAATTTTATTATAAATGTCTTAATTTGAAATAATCTTAGAATTAAATTATAAATATTAATTAAATTATATTAAACTTTAAATATTTTGGATTTAGCTTGTTGTTCCATTCTTCACGTAGAGCGTATTATACATTTCTTATAATTTAAAAAATAATAGAAAATTAATAAATTATAATATATTAATTAGTTTATATAATTAATTAGTTTATATAATTTATTTTGAAATAAATTTTTTTATAATTTTTTAAATAATTTAATATAATGGTTAAAATTTTTCGTTTTTTTTACATTTTTATTTCTGGTTGTTTGTTTTTTTAGGTCGATTGTTTTTATCTATAATTTTAATGATTTGTTCTGTCGAGACACAAAAAAGGCCTCGTTTTAATTTTAAATTATTTTATTTCAACAATTAGAAAATTAGGAAAACAAAAGAAAAAACTATGAAAATAATAGGAAAATTGATTTATAAGTCAAGGAAAGGGTTAATGAGAAGGCGAAGTTCTATTTGGCTCTGCCAAGTACAAAGGATATGGCGTTATATAGGAAGGAGAAGGCTAGGAAATTATGTTCAATTAGATAAGATCGGTTCGTGGGAAAGGCAAAGTTGTTTATTTTCTAAAGTGGGAAAAGACGTTTTTATAATATGGGAAAAGTTGTTGTAATAGGGATTTGGACTTCGCATTCGCGACACACCAAGGCCGAGGATTTGGATAAAAACCAGTGGAAGAGGTTGTAAATCATGGATAAATGGGCAAAATTAGGGAAAATAGGTTTAGTATCAAAACGTATCGAGCATAGAGGAACAGGAGCGGCTTTGCTTCTTTGGTACACATCTTTCTTCTGAATGTTCTTTTGTGGCAAACGATCATGGCAGTAATTCCAACGTTGGAAGGCAATTGGGGTTGAGCAAGAGACACGAGGGCATTTTGAGTTGACAGTTGAGCACGGAACGGCTTTCACTTGGGAAATTTTAGATGGAGTTTTAGGATTTCTTTTAATAGTTTGCTTAACCCGAGTCCTCTTGGTATTAGGATCAGTTCCATTCTTGGCATCCGTTTTCAGTTTAGGAGTAGAAGAGGTCGTGATTGAAGGTTGCTGGGCATCAGTAGGAACATTCTGTTGCTTGTTGTCCACACAATTTATTTTGTTAGGAATATTAGTACACGTATTGCGAGGATCTGTTGTATTCATCTTCTCGGGAGAATCCACAATTTGGGAACAAAAAGTTGTCGTTGTTATAGTTTGAGGCAAGGGATCAGGATTTCGGACAAAAGGTTTCGAATGGCGCATAGGAAATTGGGTCGGGCGCATAGGTTCTTTAGAATAGGCAAAGGTGGATTGATTAGGTTTTGGGCAAAGGGCACGAGGATGCTGGCCTAGGCACAGTGAGCATTTCGAGGGTAAAGGGCATTGATAGGAAAGGTGTCCTTCTTTCATACAGCAAAAACAACGCTGTAAGTCTTTGAGTATATTTCTTCGGGAGTTTAGAGTAGGAAATTTTTTGCAGTAAGGGGAAAAATGTCCAAGAACGTTGCAAAAGAGGCAGGGGAGTTTTGGGCTAATTTTATTAGGATTACAAATAGTTTGGTTACAGAAGGTAAATGAAGTTTGAGGGCAAGGTAAGGGAGTATTTGGCTTAGGAGAAGAGGGTTTAGAATCAAACTGGCCTTCAGGAGTCTGTTGTATAGGATGTATAGAGGAAATATCTTCTTGTCTTTGTAGAATAGCTTTTAATTTTTGTTGTAATAGTTCAGTTGTCCAGGCTGCATTTTCTTCTTTAGCTTTATAAATTTCCTCTAGTACTGAAGGGGGTAGTTTAGATTCAATTTCCATCTGTATGTGGAGGTTGTTGGGGTCGTTTCCTTGTTGTTTAAATCGGCAGATTAAGTTTTCGAATTCATTAATTAGAGAAGATAAATCACGGCAAAAATTTTCTTCGTTTCTAACAATGGGTAATTTCTCGAGGGATTGGCATAAGGAAGGGATTTCGGTAGGGTTTTCGTATTTTTGCTTAAGGAGGTCAACGGCTAGGGAATACGATTGATCTACTAGTGGGAAGGATTCAATCAGTGCTAGAGGGGTTGATAGGAGACAGTATTTAAGGTAAGATAGTTTTATAGAGTCTGAAATATTCGGTAAATCTCCAACGGCGGTCTGAAATGAGGACCAAAAAGAAGGGAATTCACAACAGTTTCCTTCAAAAGTAGGTAATGTCATCTTTGGGAGGTGGGCTAGAGAGATAGGATCGAAAGGGACAGTAGTGAGGACGGGGTCTGGGTTACTCTCGGGTAAATTGGCTGTTAATTCATTCTTTTGGGATTTCAATAATCGGATATATTTTTTCAGTTTTCCGGTGAGGGCAGCATATGGGTGGGTATTAATGAATTCATCGTAAAACTCATTGTCGAGGGTACGTTCGGGCATGGTCATTTTTAATCTAAGGTCAATCCATTGGTCATGGGCATAAGTAATGTCTTGAAGGTTATCAGAGGCTTTGGTAAGGGTAGCATCTAATTCTTGGGCAATGGTACGAATATGGGAAAAATAAGAATAGTCTGACTGTCCTTGGGTAAAGACTGGGACGGCAAAATTTTTGTTATCTTCTAAAAGCTGAGTAATTTCTGGGAATAAGCGTTTAATTTGGGTTATAAACGTAAGAGACATCTTGGGAAAAAATTAGAAAAATCTGAATCCAGTAACAAGTTTAATCCGCCCAAGACTGTCGAGACACAAAAAAGGCCTCGTTTTAATTTTAAATTATTTTATTTCAACAATTAGAAAATAAGAAAACAAAAGAAAAAACTATGAAAATAATAGGAAAATTGATTTATAAGTCAAGGAAAGGGTTAATGAGAAGCGAAGTTCTATTTGGCTCTGACAAGTACAAAGGATATGGCGTTATATAGGAAGGAGAAGGCTAGGAAATTATGTTCAATTAGATAAGATCGGTTCGTGGGAAAGGCAAAGTTGTTTATTTTCTAAAGTGGGAAAAGATGTTTTTATAATATGGGAAAAAGTTGTTGTAATAGGGATTTGGACTTCGCATTCGCGACAGTTCTGTATTTCGCTGCTTTCTTGTTACGTGATTTATTTAGTATTATTGATAAATAAATGACTAAATCAAAATTTTATTTTAAATCTAAACTTCTATATTTTAAAATATTAAATTATAAATAATAGAAGTCATTGCCAAAACTCATAAAATTGTAAATAGATAGTATTCATTTCATGTGAATAAATTTTATAGTATAAATGAATTTTCATGCTTATTATCAATTAGTGAACTTTCTTCGGCATTTAGGGGGGCTTAATCTAAGATCGTTCTATAATATTTATATAAGTACGTTATATTTACATGCTAAATATTTTTTTAAATCAAATTTTTTATAAATCAATTTAAATTTTGTTTTTTCTATGCGCCTTCTATTAAATTAAAGACAAATAATTAATCAATTTTAATATACTTTTAAAATATAATAATTAATTTTTTTAAATTTATATTTATGTAAATTATCATTTATTTATGTAATAAATTAATTTAATTTCATCAATAAATTCTAATGAGAAACTTTATAAAAGTAGTTTAGTAAAATTTTGTTGAACTAATAAATTATTAGAAATAAACATTTTACTGGACAGCTTTTTGAAATATTTTCTTACGATCAGACTGTGTTCATAAGTAGTTTTTGGAAAATTAATTTTTTAATTATTAGATTTTGCTATTTAGATTATTTTTATTTTTTTATATTTTCTAAAAACATAATATTTTAAACATAATATTAAAACATAATATATTAATTAATTAGAAATAAAGAATATTTAAACAATTAATTTTTAATTATAACAAAATAAATTGAATCTTAAAAATCTAATACAATTTTAAATAATTATTAAACTATAATCTACTTTTTTAATATTGCTAAATATTATTAAGATTTTCAATTTAATAAAAAAATTAAATATTTTTATATTAAATTTCGGCTTATTTTATCATATTATTAAAAATTTATCATTTAATTTAAGTAGTTTTAATATTATGATACTATATAATTGATATATCTCGGTGTATGATATATCTTCGGGGTCTCTATTCTGAGGATTTAATATTAATGTTTAAAGTTTATTTAATATTTATTTACTAAATACAAAAGGGGAATATATATACATAAGCGTGGACTTGGCCAGAGTCGGTCAAAGACATAGATAGAGTATTTATAGGGGACATTTACAGGTCAAACAGGTCAATAAAAGTCTTTTTATAAGAAAAGGTCAATTATTTTATGTGCATGTGAATGTGCACTGTTTATTTGATTAAGCGAATGCAGCATACCTTCCCCCTTCGAAAGAACGTCCACGTTCTTGACAGTCGAAGGGATAAAGAATTTTGGAGAAAGTTTTGGAGAAAGGTTGAGGGCGTTTGTCCATTTCTAAAATATTCCAAAAGATGTTTTCGGGAGCTGGAAGGCCTTTGTATAATTTTTCAGAAAGTGGAAAATAGTCTAGCTTTCTTGTCAAGGAATGCACCCAGCAATTCCCTTCAATTTTCGTAGCACAAAGCTGGCGGAGTGAGCACCTAGCAGTCACCCGCGTTAAAAATTATATTCCTTTTAATATAAGTGGGGTATTCTTCCTCCCACTGATTTTGGCTCTTTTTAGAGCTTTCCAATTTATCTTTTTAAAGGCTTTTTCCTTCCAATCCCTTTTTAGGGTTTAAAACTTCTCAAAGCTTTTCACCCGGATAAAGTGGCACCAAAATGAACTGTTCGTTAGTTCACTCTAAAGGTTCGAGACTTGGGTTTATTTATTCTAATTTTCCAAATCTATTTTATTCAGCACAAATATAAATTAATTGGTGATTAAAAGTAAGTTAAAATAATGAGTTGAAAATATATAATTTTGGGGCCTATTTATATGGATATGTACTTAGACAAATAAATATTGTTATTTAGAATGACAGGTCAAGAATAAAAGGTCAGGAAATAAGGAAAAAAGGTTAATGATATTTAAGATAAGGGATGATAAGTAAATAAAATAGTCGGGAGACTTTTATGTGAATGGAAGGTCACTATTTTATATTTACGAGAAAGCCTATATTTATTCGTTTGTTGAACTGTAGCAATAATATTATGATATTTTTTAGAAAAATATATTCCATAATATTTTTCTATATTCCATAATATTTTCAATTTTTTATTACTAAATTTATTTATAGTTAATTTATTTATAAGTACATTCAGCAAATGAATGCTGATAAAACTTTCTCCAACTTGCTAAAACGATAAAATCTAAAAATAAAATATAAATTAAAAAAGCCATTTAGTCTTCACATTTTGTTATTTATTAGTATTATTTGTAAGATTATGAAGATAATTGTAACGATTATGAATATCTAATTTATTTAATCTATTATTTATACATTTTGCACTCGGTATGGAATGTATGATTCTGCGCTCCGGTGGGGCAGTGCGGTATGATGCTTGCATCTTATTCTTTAAAATTTTATAATTTTTTAAAAAGATATTTGAAAATATAGTTTATTTTTTGAAAATATATATATAGTTTATTTTACTAATAAATTAGTTAATTAAATATATAGGTAAGTTTTTTTAATTTTTTAAAAATATTTTTAATACTTATTTATTTTTCTCTTTAATCTTTTTGATAAATTTTTTGTAAAATTATAAATTTTGATTAATTTACATTATTATAGTAGTCTCGAGACTTTCTTTTATATCAAAAAATTATAATAAATATTCTTATTTCAAAATAACAGAAATTTAATTTTGAAATTAAATTATTATATTAATAAATAAGATAATTATTTAAATAATATAAAAATAATAATATTTATTAATATTTTATATTTATATTTACTTATATGCCAGGAATAATATAATTTAATTATTTATTTTTATTTATTAATTTTTATACTAAGGTGGGGAAAGAGTATTACATTATGCACTGGGGAGGGGGAATGCAAATTTTTAAACATATTTTGTATTATTTAAATATTTAAAAATTGTTTTGAATTTTCTTAAAATATTTTATACATTCTATTATACGTTTTTTTGAATTCTTTAGTATGAATTAAATTACATTCTTTAGTATGAATTAAATTACATTCAAAATTATGATCTCTATACTGCGAAATTAATAAGTTAGTTCTATTAGGTAATTATTATTTAAACAATATAAAAATAATAATATTTTATTAATTTTACTAATTTTTAATTTAAATATTAATTTTTAATTTAAATATTAATTTTTAATTAATTTATATATTTATCATTTAATTTTATGTTAAAACATGAAATACCAATTTCCCATATTTAATGATGTGGATTTACTTCAAAAAATTAGGATATGCCATTATTTGAATATTTTTATTCAATTTATGATGAAAGTTTAAATTAAAGCCAATATTATTAAAAAATTATTTTCACCTTCAATATTATCAAAAATTAAAATGTTATCAAATATTTTGTAATATTTCACAAAATATCTTAGATCAATTTAATATCTTTTTATATCACAATAGATAATTTATTTTAGCAAAGTTAATAAAATCAAATAATTTGAAATTTAATTTTAAATGGAGTTGATTGATTTAAAGATTTTTATAATAATTTTCATTTTATTAAATTATTTTGTTATCGTCATTTTAAAAATCCTTTATAATATTTAAAATAATTTGTAATTTTAAAAATTTCAAAATTTTTTTATATTATTTTTCGTATATTTTGTTACACTGCCTTGCAATTACACTTAGAAAGATAGAGAAAATTAATTGAAAAAATCATTTATCTACAATTCTCTTTAAATTATTGCTTTAATAAATATATTTTAATATTTAAATTCAATAGATTTTTAAAATTTATTTATTGCTGGATGTTGGTTGGAACTTTTTATTAACATAGTTATATTTAACGATTTTGATGTAAAATAAAAAATATAATTTTCATTATATGAAAATAATTTCATGTTCGATTATTAACTATGATTAGAATAAATTTTTTACATTTAATGTTAAATTATGAGTTAAATCTATCGCTAAATGAGTTAAAATTATTTTTATGAGTTAATGATTAAAAATTCAAAAGTTAAAAATAATTATTAAAATAAGGTCTCTTTAAATAAAATTTTCAATGTTTTAAGTTTAGACTATTTATTTATATTTAATTAGGCAATAACCAGGCAAATTTTATGATCTTTAATTTTATAATTTTAGAATTTATTTTGTTGTTATATTATCCAATTTTATTATCTAGATTTTGTGTCGCGGATCGAACCGCGACAGGTTGGCAAGATGCCGCAATTTTAAATTAAATATTAATAATAAATTTAGCCCATTTAGAAATTTTAAAGTTATTAAGGGAAAGGGGGTTGGTGGCGAGAAAAATTATATTTAAATAGAAAATCTAACTTAATTAATTATATTATTTTTAAAGAAGTCTAAATTGAAGAAATTATTTATATAACTTAAAAACAAACAAATTAAATTAATTAAATTTTACATAATATTAAAATTATATACGTTAAAATTATATGAAATTTATGGGATAATAAAAAGTGGGGGAAGGAGGGGGAATGTTGTTGAAGAAAAAAAAGAGAAGTGAAGCCAAAGCCAACATCTTTCTTATTATATAGCCAGGAGTGGAGAAGAACGTTACTATAAATTAAAAAATGAGATATTGGAAAATTATTGTAAAAAAGGAGAGAGTTGGTCGTTCTAAGAACGACCAACGGGGAGCATCACTATGTGCCCGTTAGCTGGGAAAGGTGAATGTTTTTTCTTTGTTCTAAGAGCAAAGACTTAAAGAGTCCCAATGTCGGATCTGCGACATTTTGATCCTGAACAAATTTAATAAGAATTAAAATTTTAACACTAACATTCTTTGACAAATATTTTTTTGATTTTTTGAGAAAGTATTTATCAATAGTATTGTTTTATGCTTCTAATATTAAGAGCATGTTTCTATTGTTAACAGCTATTAAAGTCTGTTTTAGTTAGTCCCTTTCTTTTTTAATTTAACAATACGATTCTTGAAAACTTGAAAAAATTTTTACCAAAAAAATAAACAACCTTTATTTTATTCATTTTTATTTTCAATTTCATGATAGCCCCATCAATCTTGTATCTTTTCGTTTATATTTTACCGCAGAAGCTGAA
>ABLG01002088.1:0-20775 GCA_000172435.1 Meloidogyne hapla
AAATGGATATATATTTCAAGTTTTTTAAATTTTTTTTATTTTAATTTAAATAAAATTAAAAGGTTGATGACCATGTAATTACAATGAAAGGTGGAGATACTTCTTTTTATCGTTTTCAAACTCCTTATTTTTGGCCTTCAAATTGTTGGGAACCAGAAAATATGGATTATGGTGTTTTTTAATTTTAAATTAATTTATTTTATTTTTTATTAAAAAAGCTGTTTATTTATGTAAAAGAACAATGCAAAATAAAGCACATTTAGAATTAGAAGATTTTGAAGCAGAAAATTTAGCAAAATTACAAAAAATGTTTAGTAGAAAATGGGAATTTGTTTTTATGCAAGCAGAAGCACAATATAAGTAAAAAATAAATAAAAATAATTAAAAAATTATTTTTTAAAGAGTTGATAAAAAACGTGACAGAATTGAAAGACAAATTTTGGATAGTCAAGAGAGAGCATTTTGGGATTTACATAGACCTGTGCCTGGTTGTATTAATACAACAGAAGTAAAAAAATAATTTTTATTTTTTAATTATTTTTTAAAATTTAAAGGTAGATATTAGAAAATTAAGTCGTTCTGGAAGATCTAAAAATAGTAATTGTAATACTTTAATTATTCAAATGGAAATTAATGAATGTCAATTAAATAATTCAAAAACACCAAATATAAGGTATTATTTAAATATTTAATAAATTTTGAAAAATTAATTAAAATTTAATTTTTCTTTTTTTTTTGAAGAAATAATTTAATTTATTTAAAAAAATAAATATATTTTTTATTAATTTTAGAGAAATTCGTTTTTATCAAAAACCTGGTAGAAGAAGATATACACAATTAAAAGATTATTTAAAAATTGAAGTAAATTAATATTAAAATAATTAATTTAAAAATATTTTTATTTAAAAAAAGATTTCTGAATTACAAATTAGATTATCTAAAAATGTTTTAAAAACATCAAAATTAGCAGAAAGTTATTTACAATATTATGGACATAGGTTAATAAATAAATAAAAAATATTTTTTTTAAATTTTTTTTTTAAAAAGAGTTTTATTTGATGCTTTTATTGTACAAATGGGTTCTCCTACAGATCCATTTCAAGGACAACCAAATCCATGGATTTCAGATACTGTTGATTTTTGGCAACATGATAAAATGTTTTTTTAAAAAATAATTTAAATTTAAATAAATTTATAGAACTGGTGATATTTCTACGAGAAGATTAAAATTATGGGAAGAATCATTTGAAGAATTATTAATTGATCCAGTTAATTTTTAATTATAAATATTTTTTAAAAATAAATTAAGGTTGGAAGAGAAACATTACAAAAATTTCTCGATAAAGAATATTCTGGAGAAAATTTACGTTTTTGGATGGAAGTAAATAAAAATATTTTTTTTAAATATAAAATATTTTTAGGTCCAAAAACTTCGTAAATGTAGTTGTCGGATGGTACCAGTACTTGTTACAGAAATATATAATGAATTTATAGATTCAAATGCTCAATCACCAGTTAATATTGATTGTAAAGTAATGGAAATAATTGATGAAAATCTCAAAAATAATCCAAATCGATGGTCATTTGATGAGGCTGCTGATCACATTTTTTGTTTAATGAAAAATGACAGCTACCAACGATTTCTTCGTTCAGACTTGTAAATTTTAGGGGGAAGAAATGAATAAATTTTAAGAAAATTCCGGAACTTAATTTAGATATCGTGATCTGTTGAACATTTCTGGGAAAAAGGCATGTTTGCCTATTTTTAAAATTTAATTTTCTGCTTATTAGAAATGCTTTTTTTGGATTGCTTTTTAATTTTTATTTTTTTTTCTCAAAAAAAAATCTTTCATTTTTAGCTTTATTTCTGCTTTAACTTTTTTATTTGCTTTTTTTCTTGCTATTAATTAATTTCAGTACTCCTTGTCGACGTTAATTTCCCGGAAAGCTTCTCGCAAAGCGCCTTCCAAAACAACAAATCAAAATTTAGATAAAATTAATAATCAACAATTTCCCTTTACATTAAACATTGGCAAGCCATTAACTAAAGGTGGATTAAGAGAAAGTTCTTGTTCAAGGTCTGGCTCTTTTGTTGGGATTGAACGAGAAAAGACAAAATTTCAACCAAATTCTTTTGATTCTTTAACATTAATGATTGGAAATAATAAAAATAGAGGAATTAGAAGAGATTCTAGCTGTTCTTCATCTAGTGCAATACAACGTTACATCAATAATTTTTAAATGAAACTACTTCTGATATTTTCATTCTTTAGTTGTTAATTTTGCTTACAGCTGTGACGTTTTTGTGTTCAAATTATTCTCCCTTCATCCTTTCATAGGCCCCAGGTCTTCGCATTGCTGCTCGCGAACTCGGCAGACAATTAGCTTCAGCTGCTACAAACATCACTGGCGGTAACTCTTCTACAACTTCAAAACAACAAAAAGAACAAAGTGAAGACCAACAACAAAATACCGGTTTTCTTAGCTCATCTAGAGCCTCAAAAAAGTCTTCATCACAAAGTATTAATCAACAACCAACAGAGATAACTCAACAAAATACTGGCAGTACACGTCCAGAGAAATAATGAAAATTATTCTCATTTGTATAACAAAAAAATATTTGTAAAATTTAAAAAAAATAAAAATTATTTTTCTTCTTCTATTCTTTTTAATATTCCTATATCTTTAATAAAAACTTTAATTTTGTCCCAACTATGAAAACCTTCAATTAATGAATCAGAGATTCCACAAACAACATGTCTGTTGTTTTTAAGGTATACAAGTTCATCTAGCACTTTAAATAAAGAAAAATATTCCTTTGAGATATCCTGAAATTAATGATTTTTTGTATATTCTAGAAATTTTGGTTCGAATAGTATATAATTTTAACTCTATTTCTAAAAAATTTTACCAAAAAAATTTGCGGATCAACAGCATTTATAACATTAGAAGCATTTAAATTAGGTAAACGTTTTTGAATTTGAGATATCTAAAATTATTAAAAAATTAAATAATTTTTTTTGATAAATTTAATAAAATACCCTCAAATAACAATTCCAATGAATATTCCAATCCATATGGAGAAGACGGTAATAAACACTAAATAATCTAGCATGTCGATGACAAACAAGGAAATTATTTGGCTAAAAAGAATTTTTATCAGAAATATTTTAAAAATAAAATAAAACCTTTGAATCACCATTTTCAAATAATTCAAAATTATTTTTATATTTATTTCCTTCAAAAGTTAGAATATATGTTGAAAAAGTAATTCTTTCACAACATATCTAAATTTAAAAAAATAAACTATTCTCTTTCAAGAAGTTAATCTCATTTAGCTGTCATTACTATTTAAAACCTTACCTTGCAATATGGAGAAATTTTCAAAGTCTGTTGTGTATTTCTTGTCTGTGTCATAAAAGTTCTTCGTGCAGCAGATTGTATTTCAGAAGGGAAATTAAATACTGAAGATATATTTTTGAGAATAATTTTTATTTGTTGTCTAATATTTTCATAAGCAAGAAAATAAGGATGTTTAGCTAAAAATAATTTAAAAAAAAAATTAAAAAAAATTTGTAAATAAAATACATTTTGTATTAGCAAATTGATATTCAGCATTTGGATTGAATATTTTAATCGCATGGAAATATGCATAATCACAAAGTTTTTGTTCTAATTGTTCAGCATCCCACATTAAAATTGACTTAATAATTTTTTTTTAAATAATTTTAAAAAATCTTTCCTAACCTTTTCTCTTAAATTATCTCTAATTTCTAAACAGCTAAAACAAATATTATCTTCATTTGCATCAAATATTCCAAAAGGGTCACAAATATCCTTTTGAGCACAATTTGTAAAATAACGAGATATTTTCTTCCATTTATCAATTTGTGAGATATGTTGGTTGTCTGATGAGTCAAAATTAGTTGCACAATTAATTGGGAAAGATGTTGAGTTTCTTGTTTTAACACTTATGTAACCATTCAATTTTTTAAAACCCTTAAATTTATATAAATAAAAATATTGTCAATTAAAAAGAAAAATTGAAGTCTTCTTTCTCAATAAAAATTAAATCTCTACAAAAATCCTTAATTTTTTATCAGTCGTTAAAATAACTTTTCTCTAAATAAGAAATAGAAAACCTTTTCTTCCTCATCGGGAAAGATTGCTAAAGAAGATAAGTCAATTGTAACAGAGTTCAAATTTGTAATAGATTCTGAAAAATAAAATTATATTTTGCTCGATTCAATTTAGGAAAAAAAAAATTTAAAAATAAATCATGTAAATTATTATTTTACATTAGTAAAATTATTCTACAATTAGCACAATTTTTGCTCATTCTAAACTGAAATAAAACTCAATTTAAATTAAATATAACAAACCATTCTCCTTATGAAGAACCTGATTATGTTTATAACTTGTAGATGGCTAATGAAAGAATTAATCAAAAAATTAAAAAAAAAAGCATATTTACTGATTCTATTGGTTCTTCCTCATTTTCATTTGCTTTTTTTGAATTATTTGATATGATGGAAAGGTAAGGTGTTGGATTTGTCCTATTAATTAAATTTTAAATAATCTAAAACTCAAAAAATTCACTTTGGTACGTTCATTCTTGTGCGTTCGTAATCTTCAATGAATTGTAACTAAAAAATTTAAAATATTTAATTTTTTTATCTTACATTTTTCCAATAACGCCAAGTAATTTTACTATAGTCTCCCCCATTTGCAATAACTTTTCTCAAATTTTTCAGAAATGTATTACGTAAAAGATTCCACATATATTGCATTTCTGGTCCTTAAAATTATTTTAATTTGTTTAAATATTAAATAAGAAAAATCACCAGAATATTTTGATTTTTCGTTGGAAATAATTTCAGCAACTTCAATAAAGGCAGCTCTTCTCTCTTGAAACTAATAAAATAACTAGTATATAATTTTAAATATAATATACTAACATCCTTGAAAGTACATGGAGAATAACCCCAAATAATTGAACGTTCTCTAATAGCATTGATAAAAGCTTCTCTTTGCTCGGTAGTAAACAAACAGCATTCGTAATTATGTTCGTTTACAGACTTTGTTTGATTCTTAGCTGTTCCTGATTTTTTTGAATTTGGTCTGGTAAATGTAGGCCGAGGAATTCTATCCCTTTTATTAGAAAAATTCGAAATTTTTTCAATTAAAACTTACAACTCTTGAATTGTTATGTTACTTTTTGTAAGATTATTATGAGCAATGAATTGCAACTAAAAATATTAAAAATAATTCAAAATATTTCTAGCTCACATTTTTCCAGTATCGCCAAGTAACCGTATCATCTGCTCCCCCATTTGAGGTAACTTTCTTCGAAATTGAATTGAAATTTTTTCGTAATCTTTGCCACACAATGTTAATTTTTATTCCTTAAAATTAATTTATTTAAATAATAATGAAACAAAAATACCGGAATATTTAAAAGTATCATCAGAAAGTAGTTCAGCCACTTCAGCATAGGCAGAACTTCTTTTTTGAATCTAAAATAAAATGAAATTCCCATAATAAATGAAAATTCATTTACATTCTTGAAATTAGGATGAGAACAGTCCCAAATAACAGGACGATCTCTGACAGCAGATATAAGAGCCTCATCTTTTTCGGCATTAAGAAAAATTTTGCCTGTTATTTTTCTTGACTTTATATCGTTGTTAGTTTGTTGATTTTCTGACTTTTTAAGATTTACTAAATTAGCAATGAATTGTAACTAAAAATTAAAAAATATATTAAATATTTAATTTTTCACTAGCCTTATGCCAGTAGCGCCAAGAAATATTTTCACTACTTCCTCCACTTTCAATCCTTTTCAATATTGCACTGAATATATCGCGCAAATTTTCCCACTCATGTTGTATTTCTGATCCTTAAATTAATAATTTAGTATAACTTTAACTTAAAAAACTATAACCAATGTATTTATAATTATCGTCAGAAAATAATTCAGCTACCTCTGCAAAGGCATTCTCCCTGTTTTCAGTCTAAAAAACAGAAAGCTAATTAGGTAATCTTAAAAGAGAAAAGGGGGCAAAAGTATATAAAATATAGAAAAATATGTGATTAATCACATTTTTGTAATCAGGTAAAGAACAATTCCAAATAACAGGACGTTGACGGATTACATCTATAAGAGCATCCTTTTGCTCGGCAGTAAGACTCTGGGTTTTGTTTGGTGCAGTAACTCTAGAAATAATGAATGTTAAAAAATAAATTTTTCAATATGTAATTGATTTCTCCTGTTTTGTCCATAAAATCTACTGAATTTGAAATCAAATTTTCAAAGAATGAGAAAAGGAATCAAAACGAGAAAAAGGAATATTATATGAAAATAATTATTAACCTGCTTATATTGTTGTCGGGAGACTCATTATTAAAAAATTGTTGTTGCTGTTGTTCAGAATTATATGTAACCGGTAAATGAATAGGAAAAACTAAATATTTTATTATAATAAACAAAAATTCAGCAATCAAGAAATAAAAGGAGACAAAAAAACGAAAATTAATTTTAAAAAAGTATAAAAATAACCTTCGATTGAGTCATTTTGGTTTACATTAGATTCAATTTGAATGAAGTTGCTTATAGTTGTAGGCAATAACTCTGGTAAACTAAAGTTTGAAGATTGTGTCTGCTGTTGAAAGGAAGATGAGGTTGAATTTGTATAGTGCATGTACAATGCATTTGTCGCTAAATAATGATGTTATTGTTAGATAAACTAAGATCTAAAAAGTCAGAGGGGTAAAATTTAAAAGCGCAATTATTAAGAAAGCAGTGATAAATTTTTGAAGAATTTTATCATGGTTATTCAATTCCAATGACTCAAAAAATTTGTTTAGAGTGACTAAAAGTAAAAAGATCAAATAACAAAAAAAAATTTAAAGAAAATAACCACTTGTCCTACTAACGACAGACGTTACTGAATCTTCTATCAGTTGTAGTTGTTGTGTATATTCATGATTTACTAGAAATAAAACATTAACTAAAATAAAGAACTAAAATATAATAAACCATTGAAAAACAATAAATAACCTTTTTCTTTTAAGACTTCTTGGATTTTATCAACACCAACGTGACAAGCATTATTGAAAATCATAGAATTTAATCCCCAGTACAAATGAAATTTTGAGTTGAAATCTGTAAAAATAAAATTTCAATGAAAATCCGGAACGATAAATACGAAATGAAACAATTTATCCACCTAGTTCAAAACAAAGGGAGTCCCGGAAATTTGGGGTTTCGAAAATGGGCTCCAAGATTTTTCGGAAGGTTGGGCTCCAACTTTTTGGAATTTTGGGAGGAAATATTGGAGAGTGACGAGAGATCAAAAGAAAAAATTTAAAAATTTATAATCCAGCAAAGGTATGGCATTTTGAAAATTTACTGCATTTGGGTAGGGGATCATTCAGTCCCGCCGATTCAGTCCCGCCGTTTCAGTCCCCGCCGTTTCAGTCCCCGCCGGTTCAGTACCCAGCAAAAGGGGGATGTTTCAGTCCCCATGGGTTAAAAATTGTAATTAGGTGGAAATTCGAGGGTTAAAACGAACTTTTATGTTTCCTTTGATTAGAAATCATGGAAAACAGTTGAATAAATTAATAAGAAAGAAAAAAGGCAAGAAGTAATAAATTTAAGGAACTCCAAAAATTCAAAAAAAACTTATAAATTCAATAAAATTGGCTGTAAAGTTTAAAATAATTTATCAAAAAGAAATAAAAAAAACCATTGTCCCGTTTCACTTATTAAATTTGTGGCCCTAAGGAGGACCGTTTGGGTTTGGTTTTCACAGCAACTTTCCAAGCCTGTTCGCCATGGGTCTTCAAGGCACCAGAGCAACAAAAAATTTAAAAAAAAATAAAACTAAAAATAAAATAAAAAACCTTGTTATAACTTGGCAGCTAATTCGAGAACCTCTGCATCGAAGTGTTCAAGAACAGCGGCCATGTTGCTGAAAAACGTCGCTCTTGTTTATGAAAGTCGTCCCCTAAAATTGATAAAATAATAATTTTAAAGAAAAAAATAAAAAAAATACTTAAAAACCTAGTTGCCCTTTGGAGAAAATCAAAAAAAATATATAAAACTAAAAGAAAAGTGAACATTAAAAAATTTTTTCCGTTGCCGTCAACCCTTCCTAAAATTTTCTAGAAAAAATTTTGAAGCTTAAAAAGTGTTTAAATGAAACCTTAGGCTTTGGAATAACAGCATGCATGGCGAACAATCCTATGCTGAAGCAATTTCTGACAGAATTACAATTTTTAAACCCATGGGGACTGAAACATCCCCCTTTTGCTGGGGACTGAACCGGCGGGACTGAAACGGCGGGGACTGAAACGGCGGGGACTGAAACGGCGAGGACTGAACGGGGACTGAAACGGCGAGGACTGAATCGGCGGGACCGGAGCAGGAGCAGTTGGGCGCGGCCGATTGGGCGCGAGGACAGTTGGGCGCGAGATAATTAGAGACATTTTGAATGAAAAAGCCAAAACATTTAACCCAAACCCAACTGACCATAGGTTCTGAATTAAATAAGCCCGGTTACGAAACCCGTTTGCCCATTTGGAGACGAAAATTCCGTGTTTTCTTATATTTAACATGGGGGCGCCCAACTGTCCTCGCGCCCAATCGGCCGCGCCCAACTGTCGTGTACCGGGCGGGACTG
Source organism: Meloidogyne hapla (assembly GCA_000172435.1). NCBI lineage: Eukaryota > Metazoa > Nematoda > Chromadorea > Rhabditida > Meloidogynidae > Meloidogyne > Meloidogyne hapla. Next base: position 8,685 of record ABLG01002088.1, read on the forward strand.
AATGGTCCTTAGCCCCTGCATTTTGACCGGTTAAAGGTCGAATTCAGAGTAGCCGATTCAGAGTACGCCCGATTCAGAGTAGCCGATTTTGACCTATAACTTTTTTGAGTTTTGACCCGATCCGAATAATTCTTTTTATCATTCGAAAGGTCTCGGGTTGGGGATTCTTTTTCTTAACTGAGCCAACATATTCCGATCATTTTTCAAATAGATACACGCAATAAATGATGTTACAGGCAGAAAAAGTCAGTTATTCGCTTATAACTTTTTGTAAGTTGTTCGAATCAGATCGGCCCAATTAAGTAAAAGAATCCATATACCGAGACCTTTCGAACGGTATAAAAATTATTCGGATCGGTCTAAAATCAAAAGCGTTATGGGCGTACTCTGAATCGGCGTACTCTGAATCGGCGACTCTGAATCGGCTACTCTGAATCGTCCCCTACCCGCATTTTGATGAAAATACTAAAAATTATTTTGCATCGGTTTATCTACTTTGTAATTGTTTTTAGGAGGCGTGTGAAACGATAACTCGTGAAGTATAAATACGTATGACAGATATTTGCAAGTTTGCGTTCCAAAACAGAGAAATGTAGTTACTTCTCTATAATATATAAATTAAGTTAGACTTTTAATAGCGGTAAAAGAAGTCGTTTGAATCAGCTTGAGATAATTGATCGTCGTATTACAACACTAAATTCAAGTTGCAGGCATTCTATTCAAGTTAATTCAGATGCTGGGACATCAACTATGGCATTTGAACGAATAGATGGCCGATTGTATATTTTAAAATAATTTTATAATTTTTTTCCTTTTTATTTTAGCGTTCTATGTGGAAATTCAAGAGGGAGCAGTTTCAATTGTTGATTTTGAATCATATACAAACTATAATTCTATTGTTGAAACTTACCCCCTCAATTACAAAATAATACATACTCGAAAGAAAAGTAACCATCAGCATATGGTTAATGGTTGTCAATGGTATCCCGTTGACACTTCTATTTTTGTCACTACAGGAATGGATAAATTGTTAAAAGTTTGTTTTTTTTTCTTTTTTTTTTTAGACGAATTAATATTTTAAGATTTGGGATTCAGTAGGTTTAACATCTGTTGAAGATTATAAATTTATTCAGCCAGTCTCACACTTTCATTGGACTGTTTCAAGTACGAATGCTTCTTCATTAATAGCTGTGGCAACTTCTTCCTCTAATGTTTCTTTTATTGATCCACGGTATTTGGCTTTTTGTTTATTTTTTTGATGAAAGATTTCAGAATTGGCCATATTCCTCAAAATCTTCGTGCAAAAGATCAAAAGAATTTATAGTGTTCGTTGGTTTTCTTCTTCTAATTATATTTTAGCTACTGGTAGTGACCAAGGAAAGATTGCTCTTTGGGATATTAGGTAGAATTATTTCCATTACACTTAATAAATATTTTAGAAGTGGTAAAGGAAAGTTGGGAGAAGTCCAATCTCCTTTTTTGAGTCGATCATCTTCACCAAAGCGACGGAAAGTTTTGGCACACGCTGATAGAATTACTTGTTTGCGTTCTTCAACTGACTGTCGTTTTTTAATTTCAATGACTCATGACCAAAAGCTTTGTTTTTGGAATCATAACTTGAAGCTTTTGTCTTGGATGAAGGTTTAATTCATTTATTTTAATTATTATTTTTTAATTATATTTAGTTAACAGATTCTGATCATTTGCCTTTTCAAGATGCTGCTCCAGCAAATTTTGAAATTAGTGATGAAGGTCATAAACTATGGGCGTTTATTCCATTTGCGAATGACCTATTGTTAATTAATTTTGTTTATCCTTCACTGAATATTAGTAAAATTGTTCCATTAAAATGTGATAATGTTTTACGACTTCATGGGCATTTTCAAAGAGTAATTTCATGTGCATATCGTTATAATTATCAACAGGTTTTATTTTTAATCTAGCCAAACAGCTTTCAGATTGTTACCTCCTCTAATGATCGCTCAATTTTAATATGGGAACCATCAATGGATAATCTACTCCCCGATTCAACCGAATCACAAGTTCAACAAATTTATAAAGATACCTTCAGTGATGATGAATTTGACTAATTATATATTGTTTTATTCTATTTGATTAGCAGTTGAATTCTGTGGTTAAGTGGTGTAATTCTGGTTTTCTCTTTAAATATTTTATATTTACTTATTTTAATAGACTGTTATCATTCAATGATATTTATATCTGCGCTATGATGAACTATAAATTTCAAAGGGACGTAATTCTGAATTAAATGTCGAGAAATTATTCTGAGCGCTTTAGATATTTTTACAAAGTTTCTTCACAATTTTTTTTATTTATTCTTTTATATTGATTCTCATAAATTTTAAATTTGAATTTATCATTTCTAAAAAGTTGATTTCTTCTTATTTACTTATTTTACCATTTGCTTTAGCAAGTCAATTCTTATATTCAGATGTTTTCAACCAAAATTATTGTTCGCTCGTTTAACTGCAGGTTTTAAACTTCCTGTTTTATAAAATTTAAATTATTTCAGTGCACGGATGTTTCAATCTCAATTAGGCGATATGGGAAGTGGTGCTGGAAAGGGAGGTGGGAGTGGAGGTACAATTCGCGATGCTGGTGGTGCCTATGGAAAACTTGAGGCTGCACGTGAGGAGGAATATTTTCACAAATTGGTTAATTATTTTACCTTTTTTTTACTTTTCTATTATTAGAAACAAGCTCAACTTAAAGCTCTCAAGCAACAATTGGTGCGTGAACAGTCACACCATGAGGAGCAGGCAAAACACCATCAAGATGTTATCGAACGACACAAGAAGCGCATTAAGGAATTGGAAGAGGAAGAAAAGTCGAAATAATTGAGGAAATGAAGAAAGTAAAGACAATAAATAAATATATTCTTTACTTGTTAGTACTATAGATTTTGATTGAGCTCTTTAAAAAATGATTGCTCCAATTTGTATTTGATTAGAATGGAAGTTTTAGCTTTCGATACACATTTATCTTTAATTAATATTTCATTAATTACAAAAACATTTTTCTTTCTTTTTTAAGAAATCAATTCTATGGACGTCGCATTTGTAGTAAGTCATTAAATTGAATAACGGTGAATCAAAAATCCTTTCATAGGTTGACGAGGTTGTGAATCCAGATGACTTGGAGAAATTCAGGAAGCAATATGCTGAGGAAAGTAGACGTGGGGCACCTGCTGCTCAGACTGCCTTTTATTATGCTCATGCTTTGATTAAGTCAAGCAAAGAAGATGTTAGAACTGGGATTTATATTCTCGAAAGTATTTATTAAAATTTTATTTTAGATTTAATTTTTAGGTCTTTTGAAAAGACCTGATTCGGATATGCCAAAACGTGATTATGTCTATTACCTTGCTATTGCTCATACTCGTATCAAGGCAATTATATATGTAAATTAAAAAATTATAACAAAAATTATTTAAAGGAATATGACAGAGCATTGGAATATATTAATTTATTGTTATCGGCTGAAAGTGACAATCATCAAGCTTTGGATTTGAAAGAACTTATTGAGCAACGAATGAAACGCGGTATTTTTAAAAATGAGAAAATGTTATTTTTAAATGTTTAGATGGTCTTGTTGGTTTGGCATTAACTTTTGGATTTGGTGGGGCTGCAATTCTTGGTGTGGCTGCGGCTGCTGTTATGGCGATAAAAAAGAAATAAAATTGGGAAGATTTTATATTTAAATTCTTTTAAAATGAAATATAATTTTCTTTCGATATTTACATAAATTTATTAATTTTCTCGTTTCAACTTTCTATCCCTAAAAATTATTGTCGGATTTTTCTTTCTGGTAAATTATTATATTCTATGAAAATAAGTTTTTTTTTTATTTGAGAGAATTTATTGAATCTTAATAAAAAATTTTTTGACAATTGCAAGTTTATCATTCTTTAAGAAAAGCGAATTTTTGGTTAATGGAAAATCAGCGACAACAGGGATTACAACCAGATGACAATCCTGAAATTGAGACAACAATTGAATGTGGCGAATTAAATAACCGAACAACATCTAGATCATCAACATTTCTAGTTAGAATTGCTTCTTTGCTTGGTTTGAAACAAAAAGAAAAATTACCATTTAAACGTGTTATCATCAATTTTGCTTTAATTCTTATTTTTGGTAAAGAATTAAATATTTTTATTAAAATATGATTTTTTTATTTAGGTGCTTTGGTTGAGACAGTTCTCCACACTGTTGGACCTTTTCATCGTGGATTTTTCTGTGATGATGATTCAATTCGTATGCCTTATAAAACTGGCACAATTCCTCTTTGGTTATTGGCCTTTTATTGTTTAGCTGTGTCCAGTATAACTGTGAGTTTTTTTTCTTCTTTTAATATTTTTAGTTTATTATTGGTGAATATTGGCGTTTAGTTGATTATAGAACAGCTTCAGAACATTTAGTGGTTTATGAGCGAGGGGAATCTTTTCGTGTTCGATTACTTATTCGTTTGGTTTTCTTTAAAGGTTTTTATAAAATATTTTATTTATTTAATTTTTTAATTGAAAAGGTTTCTTCCTTATTGCAATGGTTGCTACATTAATTTTTACTTCATTAGCAAAATTTTCTGTTGGACGGCTTCGACCACATTTCTTGGCATTATGTGAGCCAATAATTAATGGAAAGCAAAAAGAAGCTGATTTTTGTTCTTTATCTGAAAATCAACATTTTTATGTAGAAAATTACACATGTTCAAATATTTCAAATTTATCTTTGGTTAATGAAGCTCGTTTAAGTTTTTTCAGTGGTCATTCAAGTTTATCAATGTGTGCGGCTGTATTCACTGTTGTATGTGAATAATAATTGATTAAACTATTTATCCATGGAGTAAAGGCTCGGATTCTGGGCTTACCCTAGAAGTGACCTAAAATTTTGGGTAGACTAATCTTCAGTCTTTAGTTTGTGATTGGTACAAAATTACTGATATTATTAGCACTTTATAATTATTTAAAATTTTTATTTCTTTTTTAGCTTTATTTGCATTGTCGATTAAAACCTTTAATTAATTATATTGTTGTAATTCCTCTTTTACAAATTTGTGTTCTTTCATCTGCTATGTTTATTGCTTATTCACGAATTAGAGATAATATGCATCATTGGTCAGATGTTTTTATTGGAATGGCAACTGGATCAAGTGTTTCTACTTTTGTGGTTTTTACTTTTTTTTTTTGAATTAATTAAATTAAAATTTATTTTTTTAGGGTTTAAGCATTGTTGGATTTAAATTAAATAAAAATAATTTTGAAGAATTTATTTCATTAAAAGAAGGAAAAAGAAATGTTCCTTCTGGATAACTTATTATCTAACATTTTTATTGTAAATGTTTGCCATTTTTTTTATATTTAATAAGTATTTTTTACAACGAAATATAAAATCTTTTTTTTCGCATTACAAATAATTTTTAAGGTAATTAGGCATTTTCTTTAATAATTTGTAAAAATAGAATTTATAAGATATTTAGAATTTTATTAAACAATTATTTTGAACATGATGAAAATTAAAAAATTTTCATAATTTATAAAACAATTGCGAAAAAAAGAAAAATAAAAAAATTTTTTTAATAATTTTTTATACTAATAATCTTTTTATATTTATTATATTTTTAATGTAAATTAAATGTTTATTCATTTCCAAATAAAAATGTAAAAATAGATGGGAGAAAATAGCTTCCTCTTTTTTATAAATAAAATAATTTTCTTTTTGTTAAAATAAATTTTTCGTTAAAATAAAAATATTATGGAATGAAATTACTAAAACCTTTAAACAAAATAAATAAATATATAAAGACGAGATTGTTATTCTAAAAACGGTTAACGAAAAATTATGTTTTGGATAAATTATTTATTTTTAGATTTTTTTTTGTAAATAAATTTATAAAAAGTTATTTTTAAATGGTAACTCCTTAGAGAAAATAAAAACAAATAAAAATATATTTTTATTTTATCGGTAAATCTAAAAAGGTTTTAAATATTTTTTAAAGAAAAAAAGTTTATTTATTTATATATTCCCGTAAATATTCAACATTTATTTCTTATATTCTCTTGGGGAATGTTTTTTTTGAGTAAAAATGCCTCAAAAAGGAATGAAAATGAAGATTTTTATTTAAAAAATTTGTTAAAGAATTTATTCTTTTTTTAAATATTTTTAACAAAAATTATCTTTTTTATTTTTTTCTTTATAATAAAATACGCGAATGAGCAAAAGCTTTAGAAAAAAAATAGAATAATATTTTATATTTGTTAATAAATAAAATTGTTGTACTAAAAGTAAAATAAAATATATATGTTGCTATTTAATGAAAAGAAAAAGATTTGTAAAAAAAACAGAGACATCCCAAGAAATTTTTTTTTTATATTTAATATTTATATATCCATCCATCCATTTGCGCAAGGAAGAAGACAGCAAAGAAACAATTCTTTTTTTTTAATAATTTATTTCTATAAATTTTGTCTTTTTATTAGAACATCCGTTTACGTCAAAAATTTATCCATTAAAATATAATATATTAAATAATATATTTATATTCTTTTTTTTTAATTTTTATTTTTTAGTCCAGATTTGTCTGTTATTTTTAAGCAAAATTGGGTAAACTTAAGATAGATAGATTTTTCATTTTTAAAAAGAAAGGAAATGAAAAAGATATAAATTCTTTTAAAATTTTTTTGATTATTCGAAATAATTTAAATTTAAACTTTAAATATTTTATTTAAATATTTCTCTTTTGTTATAAAAATTTAATTGCAAGGATTTTTTATACAAACGTTAAACAGTTTTTAAAAAATGTTTATAAAATAAATTTTTAAATATTTTTAATGTTCTAAAAGTGTTAATATATTTTTTGATGTTTTGACTGAAATAATTTAAACAAACAAATATTTTTAATAAAAATATTTATTAATATTCTTGATTATTTTTATTTTTTTATTACCAATATGTTTTTTTTGTTTTTTTTTGTTTTTTTTTATTCTACAAATAAAAATCCATCAATCTCATTTCATTTTTTTTTACCACACAATTTAATAAATTTAACAATTTTTAATTAAAATATTTAATTTTATAAAAATATAAAATCCATTTATGGTTTTTTAATATATTTTTTTTATAATTTTTAAGTCTTCTCTTTTTTACTTTTACTAATCCATCCGATAAAAGAAATTTTAAAGGAGAACATTCTCCCCAAATTCCCGTCACAACCTTTTTTTTTGCATTTTTTTGGTTTTCTTTTCATTGGACACAAATTCTTTTGGAATAAAAATAAAAAAAAAGACAAGCAATCTCGTCATTTAGCTAGTTTGTTTCCTTAACAAACAAAAAATATATATTCCAAGTTCTTTTTATTTTTCATCTTTGCTTTTTTAATTTCCGTAAAAAACATTTTTTATGCAGATTGAATTTATTTAATAAATATTAAATATTTACATTTTATTTTAAATAAAAAAAGGAGAAAAAATATAATATAACTAAAAGAAAGTGTCAGATTAGATTGAAAAAAAGAAGAGTCAAAAATCTTTTTTCTTTTTAAAAAAAAACCTCGTCATTCATTCTCCTTAACTTTAAGGAATTTTTTGCCTTTATTTGAATTTTCTGCTTTTGCGCTCTTTAACGTTAATTTAATCCTTTAAAAAAAGGCAAAAATGATAATGCTTGGAGGTGGAGATAGAAGAAATACAAGTTTTGCTTCTCCATCAATTTCAAGCAGTCCATCTAAAAGGCAAAGAAGAAGAACAACACAAAATAATTTAGAAATAACAACTACAACAATTAATAATGAATTTAATTTACCAATTAATACGGGTATTATACGGACTAATAATATTACAAATAATTGGTCACCAACAAATGCTATAAAGTTTGATTTTTTTATATAAATATATTTTATTTAATTATTATACTCCTTGTATTTATATATAAAATGAAAATTATTTTCTTTAAAAAGGTCACTAGGGCAGTTTAGATTCCTTATTATTCATTTCAAAACAAGCACCTTGCCGCATAATTGGGTAAAGGGTACATTAAGAATTAGAAAATAATGTCTTGTCTCGTCACCCTTCTAAACCAATTAATAAAATATTTTTTTTTCTAAACAAATTAGTTTATCCCCATTTCTTAAGCCTGCCAGGACCATCTAATCGTTTACCTTCTTCCCATAATGTCAGCCAATTAAAACGACAAAATTCAACATTTAATCGTTCAATAAACATACAAAATTCCCAACAACAAGAAACAGAAAAAGATAGACGTAAATCACGTGCAAGTTCATTAGCAGCAGCAATGTCAACAAGAAAATTAAGCTTATTTAATAGATGGAAAAATCAGGCATTATCAGATACAGCTTTAGATGGAATAAGTGAAGAAGAAATGATTGAATATAAAGAAGCATTTCGTTTATTTGATAAAGTAAAAGTTTTTAAAAAATTTATTAAAAGATTATTTTATAAAAGGATGGGAATGGATCAATTTCATCAAAAGAATTGGGTGTAGCAATGCGTTCTTTAGGTCAAAATCCAACAGAACAAGAATTATTAGATATGGTAAATGAAGTTGATATTGATGGAAGTGGAACTATAGATTTTGCAGAATTTTGTCAAATGATGAAAAGAATGAATAAAGTAAATAAAAAGGGGTGAAAAATAAATAAATAAATTTTATTTTTTAAGGAAAATGACAGTGAAAGTATGTAAAATTTTTAATAAAAATTTAAATATTTTTTTAAAAGTGATTCGTGAAGCATTTAGAGTTTTTGATAGAGATGGTAATGGATATATTACAGCTGATGAATTTAGATATTTTATGACACATATGGGGGAACAATTTAGTGAAGATGAAGTTGATGAAATTATTGAAGAAGTTGATATTGATGGGGATGGACAGGTAAAAGAAAAAATAAAAGAAAATATTTTTTTAAATTTTAAAGATAAATTATGAAGAATTTGTTAGAATGATGGCATCTTAATAAAGATATATAAATTTATTTTTATTGTAAATATTTTTGAATTTTCTTTTTAAAATAAAATATCTGTACAACAAAAAATATTATGATTTTTTTTTAAATAGGTAAGACTAGAGTAGATGACTGTTTAGTACAAAATGCCATTTTAGCCATTCGACCCATCCATTTAAGTCCATTTTCTCCTCCTGGAACATAAGAAAGGAGAAACCTAAAAAATATTAAAAAGAAAAACTTTTTATAAAAATTAATATTTTTTTTTAATTTGGAGAAGGAATAATAAATTTAAAAAATAATTTATTTAAATTTACCATATTAAAGAAAAAGCTTCAAAAGAAGAAGCAATAATTGTAAGAGATGTACTTCTAAGCCATAAAGATGTATAAAGTGTTGTAATAACACTAATAAAATAAATAGCAGTTACCAAACGTCTAGATTCAGAAAATAAATTTAAAATAAGGAATTGGTCCCCAAAGAAATCCAAAACTAAAAAAAGAAAGTAATTTTTAAAGAAAAATTTAAACAAAAACCTGACAACAAAAAAAGCAGATCCAAGAGTATTTAATGCTGCAAATTTTCTTGTTTGAATAATTAAAATAGGTAATAACATCATTGCCTTTAAAAAAATATTTTTTTTAAAAATCTTTCAAAAAAACCGTTGTGAAACAAAAACCAGCAGCAAATAAACAAAGAAAAAATGCTGCAATACGTTGAAAACGATTAAGTCCGCATGGATTAGCATCTGCAGTTACTTGTCCATTTATTGAAGTTGAAGAAGAAGAAAAGCTCATCCAACCAATACGTCTAAATTTTTTTTAATTAAAAATAAAATCATTTACAATATTAAAAAACTAAAATATAAATAATTCTTAACAAAAAATAAAATTTTTGAGGAAAAGATTAATTAATTATTAAAATCTTTTTTTTTTTTAATTTAAAAAAACCTATTTCTATTTGAAGGAAGTTGTCCATTTTGTGAAGATATTTCATTTGTTAATCTTTCTGTATCATCAATACTATCACTAGTTTTGAAAAAGCCATTAAATGATTTACTAACTTTAGAGCCAAATGTTGCTACATTAAAATAATTTCGATTTCCATTTTTATTTTTTTGTTCATTTACAAAATCAGCTAAAGACATTTTCTTAAAAAATTATTTTAAAATTTGTTTAAAAAAGAAAATTAAAAATAAACACGTAAAAGACTAAATACTTTTGTTATTTTAAATTATTTATTACTTTTAGACATTTTGAAAATAAACTAAATGAATTTCAAAAATATTATGCCAAAAATAAATAAAAATGTACAAATATAAAAATATTTGTATGTATGCGGCATATCTGCATATTTTGACTCTGGTTATATCGGGGTATAGGTTATATCGGGGTACAATCAAAAAATCATCTGATTATTACCCAAAATTTGTACTGGACATATTTCCATATAAACAAAATATCAATTTTAAATAAAATAATAATTCATAAATTTTATATTTTCAGATTAACTTCTAAAAAATTTAAAAAATCATTCATTAATTTTCTCAGTTTCTTCATTTCTTTTTTCTAATTTTATTTGTAATATTCCTTTCATTTTCACACTTAAATACCAATTCTCTGATTGGGCAATTGCAACAGTTAAAATCTTTTAAAAAATTAAATTATTTTTAAAAAAAATCTTTACTTGAATTATATTTGGCTGAACTATTTGGTCAATAATTAATTCTTTTCCTTCAATATTTACATTATTTGAACCTTTTAAATCAAGTTCATAATGTGTACTTCTTTTTGTTTTTCCAGCTATAAGTACAACATAATAATCAGATTTATATTGTCGAAGACTTTGTATTTCTTTTAAATAAGGTAAAGATTTTCCTTGTTCCCAAAAATGTTCAGCTAAAAGATTATCTATTTCATCTGAATGAAAACGATCAACACGAAAAGGTTCAATAAGTAATGGCCCTTCAGAACAATATAAAATTAATCTAAGTGGACATGTCTTTAATTGAAATTAAAAATTATTTTTTAATTATTTTTACTGTGCTCATAAAAAATCGTCTATTATGTCCAAGTGCCCGAACAGATTTCCACATTTGCTCTAAATTGCCTTTTGGACCATAACTTTCTGCTTCTCTTTGATGCATTTGTACAAATGTTTTCATTGGTATATTTTGTTGTCTTAATTCAAAATCTGTGCAAATACGTGTCCATTCCTTTTTAAATTATTATTTTATTTTTCTTTTTTATTTACTTGTTCACTAACAGGTCCAGTACCGGCAAGAATACTATATGCTTCAAATTCTCTTCGACTTAAAAGTCCATCATCATCCAAATCAAAAATATCAAATAAATTCATTAACATAACTCTTTTTTTTAATTAAAATTAATTTAACATTTAAAATAAATACTTAAATGATTTTGTTAATTTACGAGTTTTTTCATCAACAATTTTATCAGATTTTTCTGGCTCAACCATTTTTAATGCTCGACAAAATTTAACTCTAATTAAATGATTACCAGCTGGCACCTAATTTTTAAAATATTTTTTTAAAAGAAAATATTTAAATATTTTTTATTTATTAACCTGCACCCATTCAGTCGTTGCCATCTTTAAATAATTAAATATATATATATTTTTTTAATTTATTTAAATTTTACTCCTTGTTCTCTACGCCTAGTTACACCAAAAATTTTTTGTTGTAAGTCTAATTCTGAAGACATCTTTAAATATTTAATTAATTATTTTAATAAATATATTTATTTAATTTAATTACAATAATTCCTTGAATTGAATTATGAAAACGATTTAATGAAGAATCAACTTTAAATAATTAATTATATTTTTATTTTTAATTTTAATTTACTTAATTCATTAACACAAATACCCAATTTTAATTTTCTTGATTTTTCTAAATTAAAAGAAAAAGCACATACAATTAGTTTCTGTCTATTTCTCTTTGAATATATTAAACTTTTTAATTGAATTTTTTCTTCACATATATTCTCTAAAAGAAGAATTATATTGTGGAGTTCTTGGAGAATATTCTCTACACTATTCTCTTGAATATTTTATATGTGTATTAGAAGTATTTCTATTAGAGAAAAGAGAA
>ABLG01002087.1:0-22022 GCA_000172435.1 Meloidogyne hapla
TCTTTCTCGCTTAACTACAATTAATTCCATTTTAAAGGTGCTGCAGTACAAAGGAGACCATAACACGCTCGGCTACTGGTACGAATGGATCAAGTACAAGGACCGCTTCGAGAAGACCGACGAACGACAGCTGGTTCGATGTGGCGACTCGATGCCCATCCTTTGGGAGGGACGGACTGGTGGAACACTGCTCGGCTACTTGAACATGAAGACAGAGGAGGCCTTCTTCTCACAGGGCGGAAAGGCAGAATGCATCGTGGGGAAGCCGCTTTCGGAGATGAAGATCATCATGAGGTCTAGCTTTGGATGCTTATGCGCGAATACTTTTATTTTTAAAGGAATCTGAAGGGAGGCCCGCTAGGATGTGTGTGCAACGTCTGCTTCAAGGCACCTCCACCACCAGTGCCACCACCACTCATAATGATGAATGAGTGGGCGGACATCAGGATGGGAGACGCATGGCCAAGCTACAAGACGATCAGAGCAGGCGACAAGGCGTTGAACGCGGCAGCTGGGGACTCCAGTGAGCAACATGTAGCTTTGTGGTATGTGCATGGTGAGCCAGTGATGGGACGCGTCTGGAACAACAGTGGGAAGGTAAAAAAATATTATTTTTTATGCAGCCATAAATTCATTAACTTATATTACAGGTCGCTGCAGCGTTCGGCTGGAATGGCAAGGCCTTCGTCGACAACATTGGCTCAATTCAAGTTCTGGTCGACCTCCCTGATAGAGTCCGCGGCTACGACTACCTGTGGCGACCGTGGAGCGATGCAGCAGTCTTTGACAAGAATGCAAGAGCCTTCTATACTGTGCACGTGGACCATGTGAAAGGTGTGTTTCATTATTTACCTCTCTCTCCTATATTAAAAATAAATCTTTTAATTAATTCAGGAAACATCTCGCCATGCCTGCTAACTCTTCCAAATGGCAAGGAGGCACTTGGCAAGGCTGACATTCGCAACGAGCGTGCATCGGCTGTGGTCGCAGGCAAGGACGAGCGATTCGAAGGGCCCGCTGTGCACAAGTTCCTCGTGCTCTGCCGCAAACCGAAGCCAGGACAGAAGTTCGACGAGTAATGTGGACTTGGATGAACTCATAGGATTGTGATAATATCCCTTCTCATTAAATTGTTGTAATATATTTCCCAAGTTTTCCATTCTGTTTGTTGTAATTTATTGTATGTATGCTTGTTTTGTTGAATGAATAAATAAATATATTTGTTTTGTTTAATTGACTTTTTTTTACTTGAGAAAAATTTAGGTAGGTTGTTTCAAGTTCGTCCTTCAGTTATTCTTTGCTTTAAATTAATACCTTTTTAAGACCCTATTGTTTAAATTGAGCTAGCATTTTCGTTGAAAAAAGAGTTATTGCCTTGAATATTTAAAAAATCTTAGCTTTGTAAGAAATATTTAAGATTTAATTTTCCTTTTTGCGAGTGAATTTACTTTTAATTTTTTCCATATTTTTAGGAATTTTGATTGAGTATAATTGTCCCTCCATCCCCTCTAAAAGAGAATTTATCTTAATGAAATTTACCGTCTTTCATTAAAATATTCATCCTTTACTTATAAAATAGCCGGTTGGCGCTTCACAACAATTTAACACAAAAATATCACTTTAACTTGTTATTAATCTCTAAAACTAATCGAAATATATACTAGATCAACAAAATATTTTTATTTTTCTCTTTTCTTATACGGATCACCAAACATAAAGTCCATAAAATTGGGTCATTCATTTAATATATTTTCTAAAATTATCCACAATCTCTTTCTCTTTTATCCATATAATAAGGTGTTTAAATTAAAAAAAGAGATAAAAGAAAAGAAAATTTGCGTGGTATTTTCTTCTATTAATTTTGTTTAATTTTTCTTTATATGAATGTTGACGTTTATAGTATAGTGTCAAATTATAAAAGAAATATATAATTAAATGAATGCCAGGAATTGATGTGAAGATATAGACAATAAAAAAGTGTTTTTAATTTTTTACCTATTTATCGAAAAGCGAAAAGCCTCTTAATATTTTTCCTTTTTTGTACTTTTTCCTTTTTCCTTTTTCCTTTTCCCTTTTTCTTTTTCCTCTTGCCCCCAAATAAATTTTTATAATTATTTTTTTAATCATAAAAGATTTTAAAAAATTAATAAAATTTTTAAATCTTTAAGAAAAAGTTTTTAATTATTTTAATTTAATTAAAAAATTAAAATGGCCGTAAGGCCAACCAGCAGTCGGCAATTGGACAAAAGCAACAAAAAAAATAATAATTCTGAAAAACAACGAGTTGTTGAATTTAATATAGAAGAATTTTCTGAAAATAAAAATAATTCTGATAATTTATTAAATACAAAAACAGAAAATAAAAAAGAAGAAAAATATTTAAAAAGAGAATTAGCTTATAGAAGTATTATTTTATTTAGTTCTTTATTTAGTATTAGTGCACTACTTTGCCTTTGTGCATTACTTCCATCATTATATAGCCATGTTAATAGTTTGGCTGGATTTGCAAGAAAAGATTTTGCTTTTTGTGAAGTAAATTAATTTTTAAAAATAATATAAATTAAAATATATAAACACAATAATTAATTATTGTGGCAAAAATAAATTTATTTAATAGATTATTTTACCTCAAAAAATAATATAAGTAGTTGTATAATTAAATATACATAATAGAGTTTTGAATTTATTAAAAAATTTTTTAAAATGGGGATCAATATTAGAAATTAAATTTGAGATTTTGTCAATTTTGGTTGAAAATCTGACCGAAAAATAATAAAAGACTTAAATATTTAAATGAAGGTTAAAAATATATTTGATTTTTAACCAAATTTAATTAATATTAATTTTATTTTTTAAATATAAACTATAATTGTAAATTATTTAAAGAATTCTTTAAAGAGAACAGCACTAGATTCAGAAATGGCATTACCTATTAAAAATCAAAAAGAAGAAATTTTAAAAACAAATAGGAGTAAAAGACACGTTCCTTATGGTAGTGGATATAATGCTGCATTAATGAATGGAGGAGGACCTATGTTTCAAGAATGCCCGGGTATAAGATTAAATAAAAAAGAATATTTAAAATAATTTCTTTTAAAGCTTGTTGTATTCCTGGTGAAAGAGGGCCTCCTGGAGATCCAGGCCTTCCAGGCATTCCTGGTGCTCCTGGTCCAGATGGGGCACAAGGTCGGCCAGGAACAACGCCAAATGCTTCTTGTATTCCAGAAAGAGTATTTGAACCTCCACCATGTTTGCCCTGTCCGCAAGGACCGAGAGGGCCACCTGGACATCCAGGATTTCCTGGAGAGGTTTTAAATAATTTTTATATTTAATTTAAAGAAATTATAGATGGGTGATCCAGGTATCCCAGGTCGTCCCGGTCGGGATGGATTGCCAGGAAAGAAAGTGAGTAAACAATATATTTTTAAAATTTAAATCATCTTAATTTGTTAAATATATTTTAATCAAAATCTAAATTGATTAAATAGTTTTTGCTAATATATTTTAATTAAAACTAATATTTATTAATTTAAAAATTAATCATATTTAAATTCTTAATTAGGGAGAAGATGGACCTCCCGGACTAGACGGTCAACCAGGATCTGCAGGACCGCCAGGAGACAAAGGACCAACACCAGAAGCACATATAATTCCAGGTCCACCTGGTGATCCTGGCGAAACTGGGCCTTGGTAGTTTTTGTTATTTTAATTCATAATTTTATTTTTCTAGGGGCCCTCCAGGCCTTGCAGGTCCACCAGGTGAAGATGGCTATCCAGGAAGTGCTGGAGAAAAAGGATGGCCTGGATTGCCGGGCCCTCCAGGGGCGATGGGCGCTTCTGGACAAGCTGGCCCTCAGGGAGAGCCTGGACCTACCGGAACACCCGGCACTTGTGTATGTCAAGATACAGAAGTTGTGGTTACTGAACAAAAGAAAAAAATAACACAAGGAGGGGGATATCCACCATCTACAAATGGTTATAAATATAAATATTTATTTAAATTTCTCTTTAAATTTTTAGCAATAGGTGGTGGTTATTCACAACAAGGAGGTTATGCACGAAAGAAAAAGAAAAAACATTAAAAAAAAAGAAATATGTATTAAAAAAGAATTATTTATTTTTCTCAAATAACTATATTTAAATAAATAAATTTGGACATTAAAACGTTCAAATTTATTTTAATTTGTTATTTTTTAATTATTAAATATTTTTATTATTTAAAAAGTAAATTTGTATATATTTTTAAATTTATATAAATTCTTTATTTTTTTTTTGAAATATTTAAAAGAAAAACAAAAATTTGACTTCTTCTATTTTCTCCAAATATTATAATTCGAGATTCTCATAAAAAGAAGGGTAAAATATTATTTAATTATTTTATATTTCTTCTGATTTGAATTTTTTTTAAATTTATACCATCCCTTTTGTTTAATTAATTGATGAAATATTAATTAAATTAAAGAAAGTAAAACTTAATTTTATTAAATTAAAATTAAAAATTAATTTATTTAATTATTTATTTTAATTTCTTCTAAAATATTTAAAATGACATTAAAAATAAATAAATATTTTAATTTAGTAGGTCATTCATTTAATCAACCATTAATAAATAAATTCTCTTGTCACCTTCTTTTTGATTTTATTTCCGCGTCAGGGCATTCTTGTTTGTATTTTCTTTTCTTTCAAAAATTAAAATAAAATTAAATAAATATTTTTTTATTATTATTTAATAAAATAATCAAAAAGTAATTAAAAATATTTTTTTTTGAAATGACTGAAACAGGAGAAAAAGATGGAGAAGAAAGGTTTTATATCCAAATAAATATTATTTTTTATTTATTAATTAAGATATCAACAATTTTTTATTTGTAAACAAAATTCAATTTTTACAAATAAATTTCCATTAATAAATAGACAAACTGCATATCAATTTGTTGCTGGTATTCAAATTGCTTTTAGGTAAATAAATTTTATTTTTTAAATTAAAATAGAGATGAAGGAGTTGTTGAACTGTATTTGTGATAACTTTGAAAAAAAACGTTCTCTTTCACTTTTTAGACAAATTTAAAATTAAATATATTTTTTAATATTTATTTTTTAGTTTTCTTTCAATTCTTTTAATTGTTCTAAGTTTGCCATTAATGTATAGTAGAACACAAACAACAATAGATTATGTAAATGCAGAAATTACTTTTTGTGAGCGTTCACTTTTAGAAGCTCAAAAACAATTAGAAATGCGTAGAATTGGTGGAAGTTATTCTTCTTCTTCTAATAATTATTTCCCTTATAATATCAAAATTAATCGAACAAAAAGAAATAATAATGGTTATGAATCTGTTGAAGAAGGATTACCTCAACAACAGTTAGGGCCAGGCATTCCAGTACAAACTGAATGTCCTGGATGTTGCATTCCTGGACCACCTGGACCAAGAGGACCTGCTGGGCAACCAGGCAATTTATAAAACTGGAAGGATTTTTTAAAAATTTATTTTTTGTAGGAACTCCGGGAAAGCCAGGCCCTGCTGGGAAACCAGGCATTCCTGGCACTTCCCCCAACCAAACTTGTCCTCTTGCGCCACGCAGAGAACCACCACCATGTCGGCCATGCCCAAAAGGGCCACCAGGCATAAAAGGCTGGCCAGGTTTTCCTGGCGATGTTGGCCCTGTTGGTCCACCTGGGGAGAAAGGACGTGATGGTGATGATGGGGCACCAGGCATTTAATTAACTTAATTTTTATATTTTCTAATTATTTTTAAAGGAGAACCAGGCCCTCAAGGTCCGCCTGGTTTTAAAGGTCCACCAGGCCCGCCTGGAGATAAAGGAGAAACTCCTCACGGTATTTTATAATATATTTATTATTTTAAAATTAAAAATTAATTTGTAGGAGAAGTCAGAGAAGGTCCACCTGGAGATCTTGGACCGCCTGGTCCTATTGGAGCTTCGGGAGTGCCTGGATTGCCTGGTAGAAATGGAATGACTGGACCTTCTGGAGGTGTGTTTAATAAAATAAATATTTAATTAAATCTTTTTTAGATAGAGGTTATCCAGGAAACCCAGGCAAAAAATTTTATTTTTTAATTTAAATAAAAATATATTAAGATTTATTTTCTTTTTCTTTTAGGAGAGCCTGGAGAACCAGGCTATCCAGGACCTGAAGGTCCCCCAGGAATTCAAGGGCCTCCAGGTCAACCAGGTGTTTGTATATGTCAAAATGTTGATTCTGTTATTGTTGCCGGACCAGACCCTTCCCAACCACGTTTTTCTGATCAACAAAATTATGCATATCCTTCTTATAGTAATGCTGAAGAAGGAGGGGGAAGTTCTTCTATTTATGGATAATTAAAATAATAATTAAAAATATTTATTTATTTAATTTATTTTTCTTTTTTATTAATTAAATTTAATTCTTTTTTTCTTTCTTTAGGCCATTTAATTGCCAAACAAATTCCATTAAAGAAAATAATTAAAAATACAAAAAAACTTTCATGAATACAAGGAAATAGTCTTTGTTTTTGTAAAAATGAACGTATTAAAGCTGTAATAAATCCACAAAAAATAGAAATTAAAATAAGACGCCAAACGGTTCTATCAACATTCAAAAAACCAGTAAAACTTAATTTTAATTAAAAATTAATTTTTTTTTTTAAATTACCGTAAAATCAGCAAAGTCCCCAAAGTACTCAAAAAAGAATATAAAAGTTGATGCCAAAGACTGTAAAATTTATTTTGATATTCTAAAATATCCAAAGCTGATTTTTCAGCTAAAGAGTCTCCATCCATTGCATAAGGCTGATTTAATGACCAAAGATATCCATGCTTTTTTTATAAAAATTATTTTTAAATTAAAAAAAACCATCCAAATTGGATTAAACATAAAATCCCATAAATGTGCACTACAAAAAATTCCTAAAGCAAAACGGAAAATAAAAATAATTATTTGACGAATATTTGCTTCACTTTGTGAAATCCTTTAAATTAAAATTATTTTTTTAAAATGTTTTAAAAATTTTTTTCAAATTCTTACCATTCACCGTCTTCAAATATAAATTCATTAATTAATTTATTTGACATTTTAATTTAATATTTTATTTTAAATTATTTAAAAAAATATTTATTTATTTATTATGATGGAAAACAATAAAAACTCAAAAAATAGAGACAACCTTGACCTTGAAAGGCGGGGCAATTATTTGAAGAAAAAAGGAAAAAGAGAATCGATTATATAAAATATTTTAAAAAACAAATGAAAAGTTTTTTTATGTTGTCGCATCTCTCACTTATCCCACAAAACAGCTCGAAATTCGAATAATCGGAATAAGTAAAGAGAAGGCTAATTTAATATTAAAATAAGTGAAAGTGTTCATTTTAGATATAAAAATAAATTAAATTAATTTTCTCTTCTTCTTCTTTTTAATTTTTCATCAGAAGAAGATGATTTATTATTATTATTTTCACTTCTCCTTTCTTCATCTTCTTGTATTTCTAAAGTTAATGCTGGACATCCTTTTGAACTTGAATTTTTTTGCCAAACATAACATCTAAAAAATAAATAAATATTTTATTAAATATTTATTTATTTTCTTACTCAATTTTTTCAAAACCATAAGCTAATTCAGAATGTGTTTTGTAATAATGCATTTCCTATAAAATTAAATAATTTTATAAAAATATTTTTAAATAAATTACCTGCTGATCAACAGTATAAAAATGATCTAAAAAATAATTTAATTTATTTTTTTATTTTATCTATACCTTTATTTAAAGCATTATAAAATCTATATAAAGGTAAATAAGCTCCACAACCAGGTTCTTTTGTACAATAACCAAGAATTCTTTCAAAAGAATAACCTAATAAATTTTCTGCAATATTTTTTTCATCTTCATTTGAAGTTAAAAAATGATCTTCTTTAAAAATAATTTTTTAATTAAATAATTAAAATAAATAAAAACTTACTAGAAAATTCAGAATATAATCTATAAAGAGGTCTAATACATGTACAATTTGGATCTATTTGATTTTTACCTAAATAACCCATTGATGCTTTAAAAAAATAAAGAATTAAAAAATAATATCTTTATTTACGTTCAATTACAAATCCTTGTGCTCCCATTAAATGTTGTTCTAATCTTTCAGTTGTATAGAAATGATTAAGTATTTGTGGCTTTAAATATATTTTAAATAAATATTTAAAATTTTTTTTAATTTTTGATTACCCATGAAGGGAATATTTTTGAAAAAGACTATACAAAATTTAAATTCTGATACTCAAACTTTATTTAAATCTACATATTTTCTTTTAATTTATTTTTATTTTTCTTACATTATTATTAAATGAACGATAAAGATGAACAAGTCTTCCACCTAAAATATAATATTTACTTATATTTATTTAATAAAATAATCACCATATGTACAAGCAGATCCACAAGGTCCAATATATTTAGTTTTCTCTACTAATTTTGTTACCTAAAAAGATTTTTTTGTAAAATATTTTTATTTTATTTTTACTTTAGTTCTTTCATTAATACTTATAGCTGATCCAGGTGGAAGTTGAATAACACCAAGAATTGCTGATATTTGTTTTGAACCTTTATTTTTATTTCCAATTAATGTTGAATCTATTTCTTCTTCTTCTTGACTATTTATACGAGTACCATTTCTAATTCCAATAACTCCAGGCTTAATTAATTAAAAATTCTTTAATTTTTCTAAGAGAGAGGGTTTATTAAAATAAAAATAAGGGAATTAAAATTATGAAGAAGACTAACTATTAATTAAAAGTCTCATAGTTGCTAGACTTGTAAATTCTTTTTTTGTTTTATTTATAAAAATAAAATTCTCAAAAAATCCTCTAAAAATTAATTTATTTATTTACCTTAATAGGCATTGGATCTAAAGGTAAAGGATTAGAACCATCATCACCTCCTCCTTTATTTCCACTGATTTCTTCTCCTCCTCCAATAGGTTTAAATGGTTGTAAAGGTTGAAAAGGAGGTAATAACGGTGGTAAAGGTATTGGAGGTCCAATTGTGCTTAATATTTTCCATCCATCTCCATGTGGTTTTTCTCCAATAATTTTTTTTTTCTCTTCACTTCCTAATTGTTCTCCAGCCAAAAAAGATTCTTCAACAGAACGAACCCATTCTGGGGTTGGAGGTAAAATAGTTGTGGTTGTTGTTGTTCTACTGTTGATTTTTAAATAAATAAAAATTAAATTTTTATATTTTAATAAAAATCCAAAAAAATGTTTGGGGTATATGGAAATTCTTTGTAAAATTTCTTTCCCAAAAAATAAACTCTCTATTCAGCCACTACCCACATTAATGTCATCATCAAAGGATATGGCTGTCTGCCCATAACCCCTAACGATTCTCCAAACTTATTTGAAGAAGGTATGTCGACAATGTTTGTTGGATTTGGAATATTTGTTTCAGAAGTAGATGAACCAAACAATGAAATATCTAATGAAGTTGTAGAAGAAGAAGAAGTTTGTGTAAACTAAAAATTAAAAAAAAATATTTTTTAAATAAATTAGATAATTTTATTTAAAATTAATATATTTTTTAGTTCAAGATATAAATATTTTTTTAAACAAAAAATAAACTTTTTCTTCATCAATTATTGGAGAAGTAGTATCAACTATTAAATTATTATTATTTTCTTGTTCTAAATTAGCTAATGATGTAGAAGTATTAATCATTAAAACTTCCTCAAAAGTAATTGGTTGTATTATTGTTGTAGATTCTTCTATTATTTTATCCAAAATTGTTGTCTTTAAATTTAAAAAAAAATAAATTTAAAATATTTATTTAATAATTACTTCTTTTTGTAATTCTATCAATTCTGTATTATTTTCTATTTGTTCTTCAATAATATTAGATTCAGTTATTGTTTGTTCTTGAACTTCAGTTACTGGATAAATTGTTGTTGTTGAATAATCTAACTAAACAAAAATATTTAAAAAATAAATTTTATATTTTTTAATTAATTTTTAGATGACAAAAATGAAAAAAAGAATAAGTATATTTTATTTTTTTAATTTTTTAAAATTCCCTCCCTACTTCTTCAGTTTCTTCAGCTTCAATACTTATTGAGATATAAGGTCTTTCTCTAATATTATTTTCTTCATTTTTATCATTTTTAATATATTCTTCTTCTTCTTTTTCATTTAAAATTAAATCTTCATTTCCTCCTCTACCACCTCCTTCTCCAATTGAAAATATTTCTTCATTACTTGATGAAAATTGTTTTTCAGTTGTTGTAATAATTAAATTATGTTCAAAATATTCATCAGGTTTAGACATAATTAAACGGCCAGTTGGACATATTGGGGAAGGTTTTCTTCTTTTAGGGCAATTATATAAATGATTAACATATTCTATATCACCTTTAAAATTAAATTAATTAAATTATTTTTTTTAAATAATTTAAAAACATTCAGAGAAAACACGTTTTGGTCTATGTGGTCGTTTCATAGGTTCAAGACATGAAGGTCCAGCATTAACCAAAACTTGTCCCTTTAAATTCTAAAAATATTTTCTTTAAAATTTTTATTTTTTAAACTTTAGGGGGGAGAGGTTCGAACATATTCCAACATTCAACATTTTGACCAAGATCTGTGAAAAGAACATAATCTTTTTCTGTTTTTCTTGGCACTAAACGAACACAAGTTCTTGCCTTTAAGAAAATATATTTAAAAAGAAATTCTTTTAAAAAAACTTGTAAATCCATTCTTGCATTATTTAAAGCTACAGCCATATCATAATCAGCTATAAGCCTTGAATCATCCTCAAAAGGTATTCGAGCCATTGGCCAACCTATTTAATTAATTTAAAGAATTAAGGGTTGGGGAAGAATAAAACTCGAGTAGTTCAAACAATTCTCAGGGGTAAAATGGTAGATGTGAATAATTCATTATATCCTTATATTCTATAATTCTTATCCATTATATTATTATTTAAACCTTTTCTTTTATTTTAAAAAAACATACTGAATGTTGCACATGCAAAGGGATGTGTAAATGAGTAAATGTAAAGAATAAAAAATAAATTTAATAATTTATTAAAGAATTTGTATTTGGACATAATGATGGAAGTAGGAAAATAAAATAACAATTTTTGAAAAAATTGAAAAATAAAAATATTTTGCCATTTATTTAAAAAATAATTAATAAAAGTTTTAGACATTATTTTTAAATATTTAATTGAATATAATGTTGAAAGATCATTTTTTAAATAAAAAAGTATTTATTTAGCATAAGAGAATGGAATGATAGATTACTGTATATTTATGTAGCATTAAATTTTAATATTATCTTTGTAATGATTTAAAACTAAAAAGTAAAATTGATTTTTTTTTTCAAGATTTTAATTTAATATTTAATTATTTAAAGGATTTTTCCTTCTTTAGATATAAATTCAAAAAAAAATAATTATTTAGTGGATGTGCGATTTGTTGGCCAAAAGACTAGATTTCTTTCTCTCTCTCTTTTAATGTAAAAGCTGACCTGAAAGATAGAGGAATGGACTTATATATGCAGCAAGTTTTTTAAAAGGAAGAGAACACACATTAAAAAGTAAAAATTAATAGCAAGTACACAAAAAAGGAGAAATTTTGTAAAAATATTTATTAGTCCTCACACTGCCTCAATCTTTGTTAGGTCAATCGGTCGAGCGCTGCGCACCTTCAAATACTCTTTAAAAAACTTTTTGAATATATTTTGATGAAAGAATTTAAGAAACAACTAGATATGTATGAAATTAATAAACAATTTATTTTCTTCTTTTGACTAAATTAAAAATGGTGAAATGAACGATTTCCACTTTTTGACGAAATGTTATGATTTCAACTATTTGACGAAGTATAATGATTTCCACTATTTTACAAAATCAAATGAATTTTTAAAAATAAGGGTAGGGGCGGAGCAGGACAACTAGGCGCGGCCGACTAGGCGCGGAGACAACTAGGCGCGGGACAACTAGGCGCCCCATGTTAAATATAAAATATCTATATATAATTTTATGGCCAAAAATTTTAATTTTTTCAGTTTTTTTCTCAATAGTAAAAGAAAAATGTTACGCATTGGTGAAATTGACACACAGAGAGGAAAGAACAAACTAAACGTTGATGGCAGACTTTACATATTTGACAAGCTAAATAGCGATGGCTCGATTAAATTTTGGAGATGTGAATTAAAAAATGGAGTTGACAAATGCAAAGGACGTATCTATGGAGGATGAATTTATTCGCGTGGTTACTCCTCATACTTGTGAGCATAATCCAGCTCAAGTTGTCGCACAAGAAGTGAAGACAGGAATTAAAAGAAGAGCTGTAGAAACTATGGAGCCTCCAACTGTCATTCGAGCACTTGTCTTGGAAAACACGAGTTCACCAGCTCTAGCAGAAGTTCCATCAAAACAAGCAACAAATAAGGTTTTTTTAATTTAATAGCCTATAAATATAAATAATTTATAGCTGATCCAAAGAACACGTGGAGAAGTGAACGCGCCTCCAGTAATGCCAGACAATCTTCACCAACTTGTCATTCCGGACGCATACAAGGTTTATCAAAAAACTGATTTGGAGCAGGAACAATTCCTGTTATCTGATTCTGGTGTTTATTATGAGGCAGGAAATGAAAATCCTCAGAGGTTTTTTTTATTTGAATTTATTTCTTTACTCCTTTTTTAAGAATTCTTATTTTTGCACGCGAATCGAATAGAGATTGGTCCTTTTTGATGGAACATTGTTATGATGATGGGACATTCAGTCTGAGTCCTCCCTTATTCTATCAAATATATGTAATTTTAGCCAGGTTTATTTTATATTTTATGAATAAATAGATTTTAATTTAATTATAGGCGAGATCGTTGGGTGTTCCCTGTGTGTCATGCTCTTTTAACTTGTAAAACTCAAGCGACATACGAGCGAATGTTCACTATGCTACGTGCAAGTTGGCCAACTTTCAACCCAACTTCCTTTTTTTAATAAAAAAAATTTAATAAAAAAAAGTTTATTAAAATTTCTCACCTAACTTTGTAATAATATTTATTAGCGCTATAATATGGATCCAGCATTTGCGGAATGTGCAAATATGTTGACTTCAATTGCATTCGTTCCAGTCTATGATCTTACTGCTGCTGTAAATGCTTTAGATCTGGAATTCCGGAATTTTATTGCTGGTCGTGAGCCGCCTCCAAAACGAAGAAAATATCGTGAAGCAGATGCAAGGATTCTCGCCAAGGTTCAAAATTATCAGCCAACCAACAATGATCACAACTACAACCGGAACCGACAAATAATTGAATACATGAAAGGAATTTCGAGGAATTACAGAATGAACCCTTAAATTATTTTTTCTATTTTCCTCAATTTTAATCCTCTTTTATTAATTTGGTGATTACTTCTTTAATTCTTTTTTGATACATTTTCGATTCGGTGACATAATAAAATTGATATATTTCTTTTTTTTTAAATTGTGAAATTATACGCGTTTGTTTTTTCAGGCTTCTTCAGAATATTTTATATTTAACATGGGGCGCCTAGTTGTCTCGCGCCTAGTTGTCTCGCGCCTAGTTGTCTCTGCGCCTAGGCGCGGCCGCGCCTAGTTGTCGTGTACCGGGGTAGGGGACGACTCAGAGTAGCCGATTCAGAGTCGCCGATTCAGAGTACGCCGATTCAGAGTCCGCCGATTCAGAGTACACCGATTCAGAGTAGCCGATTCAGAGTACGGCCAAAAGGGGACGATTCAGAGTACGGGGATAAACAAGTCTAAAATCCTACTAAATTTCAAACAAATTTAATTAAAAACCTCTAGAAATTTATAAAATCAACAAAAAATTAATTTTTTTAAAATGACTGAGTAGAAAATATATTTTTTTAAATATTATAAAATAGTGACTAACAAAAAAATATTTTAAAAACACTAAGTAATAAAACCAAGGATAATCACTGGCCATTTCATAATTATGGGAAATTCCGGAAAGAAAATCAATAATAAGGTGGTCTTGGAAAACTTGGTTCAAATCAAAATGGTGAGGATTTCCTCGATTCAAAGGTTGATATATTTGCACCAACGTGTCAGATCTCCAATAGGCAGAAAAGCCGTTGAGGTAATCCAACGAGCAAAGATCAGCCCGATATCTCTTTAAAAAGATTAAAATGGAAAATAAAAACTAAATCCAAAAATTAAACCTGAGTAAGGCCGAGTTCTGAAAGTTTTTTCTTCATATTGCATTTAATTCCGCCATCTCGAAATCAACGGAAATTGATTGAGGTGAAAATTCAGGCCAAATATTTTTGATTAACCCCCACATCCTTGAATACGTGCCTTCAGTTTTAGACGTCAACAAAGCATAAGCGACTGAAAACCCCAACGCTCGCCTCTTCTGAATTTTCAATTAAAAATATTAAATAAAATTTATAAATAAACCTCGCCAGAATTGCATACACTTGTTGAAATAGGGAACTTCCAAAAAATTCCAAAAATTGCTTCCAAAATTTTCACATCTCCAAAATTTAAGTTGCCATCACAGTTTGTTTTCTCTAAAAGATATAAAAAACCATCGTGCTTGTTGAGTCGCCCCCGTTCAGATCAATTTCGGCTGCCATTTAAAATTTTTCTAGAACGTATAAAGTAAAAGAAATACAAGAAAAATACAAGAAAACCGATTTTATAACTTCAAAAATTAATGTACTCTGAATCGTCCCCTTTTGGCCGTACTCTGAATCGGCTATTCTGAATCGGTGTAGGCGGACTCTGAATCGGCTACTCTGAATCGACCTTTACCGTAAAAATAAATTGGGGAAATTTTAAAATTTTATTTTATTGTTTTTTTTCTTTATTTTGTTTTCAAGATTTACATTTAATTTTATTTTAATTATTTTGAATGGATATTGATGTAGAAGGATGTTCTGTTTTTTGGCAATCTTTGAAGAGAGATGTTGTTTTGGATACCCCAAATATGTAGAAAACTTTTATTTTAAAAATAAATTTAAAAAATAATTATTTAGGAAATGTTGTAATGATTGGGGAAGACATATTTTACGTGCTTGGAAAAATGCTCCAAAATTAGATAAAGAAAATCAAAGTGCAGCAAAACGAACAGAAATTGAAACAGAAATAATTGAAGATCTTTTTCATTGTGCAATATTTACAAAAAAGCCTTTTTCTCAAAGATTTCAATGGGTTAATTATTTAAATTAAATATTATTTTATTTATTTAATTTTTAGATAATTGAAGCATTTCTTGAAGAAGAAAATCCAAGTAAAAAGATAAAATCAATGTTTTTTCGTTGTACACTTCCTGTTGTTTGGAGAAATCTTGAGGTAATTTTTTTTTGATTATTTTTGATTTTTTAAAATATTTTTAGGTACCAAATAATCAGGTTCGAACTGCTGCTTCTTGGATTGTTCTCAATTTCTTTCCTTTGCTTTCTGATGATGAATTTGTAAATTTCTCTGATTATTTTTTTTATAAATTTCTTTAGGTAAAAGAAGAATATTTAAAAAGACAACAAGAGGCAATGGATCGAATGTTAATGGATGATTGTGTTCCTATTCGTGTTCTTGCCCTCAAAATGTTGCCTCGCCATTTGTGTGCTCATTGGGAAATTTTCCCTCGTGAATTGATTAAAACTTATTTATCTAAGGTTTTTTAAATAAAATTATTTAAAAAAAATTTTTATTTTTTAGATTGTTGACTGTCTTTCACTTGACGCTCTACCAGAAGTTCGTTCTGCTGTCTATGAAGGTATTGGTCATTTACTGCCTCGTGCTGATGCTCTTACAGCCACACAGCGTTCTTTAGAGATTCTTGCTAAAAGAGGAACAAATGATAAAACAGAAAGAGTTCGATTGTCTGCTTTTCGAATGTTGAATAAACTTCACGGTCATCGCTACATTAAAGTAATTTTTAGAGATTTATTTTTTTAATTATCATTTTATTTTTTTAGTTGTTAGATTTAATCTCAATGAATAATTTATTACTTCGTCTAGATTTTGAACATTCAAAATCTGTACAACGTGAAATCGTTCAACTTCTTTTCCGACCTTTTATTCCAAAACATGTTGATGGTATTGATTATATGGAACGTTTTAAACGTGTCTTTTTAATGTGCAAAACATCAAGAAATGCTTCTTTTCATTTACATCATTTACTTTACCCACAAAAATTGATTGGAATTGAAATGGCAGGTTTGCGATTATTTTTAAAATATTTTCTTTAACTTCATTTAAGTTCATCATATTCGTTGTCTTTTGCTTGGAGTAAAAGCAATTTTAAAGAAAACTGCTGGTATTGAAAATGGAGGTAATGATACAACAGATGTTTTGAATATGTCTAGTATTTCTGGAATTTCTTCAATGATGGGGGATGATCAACAAAAGAATGAGGGCGGAGATATTGGTAAAAAATAAAGTTTTGATGATTTTTAAAAAAAAATAAAAAATTTTAGATGAACAAACAAAATTACGTGTAACAAAAGATGTTTTGGATTCATCAATTGTTCTTTGGATGGCTATTCGTTATGATTTATTTAATGCAAAAAATGCCAAATTTAATGCAGAAATGGTTCGAATGATGACAAGTATTTTAGATACTCTCAATCAATTTCCTGTAATATTTAAATTTAATTTTTAATTATTTTTCTTCTTTTTAGGATGATTCTGCATTAATGGATTCTGCTTTAGTTATTGCAAGTCAATTGCCTAAAGACAAAATTGGACGAATGTTTTTTCGAATTAAAAATAAAATTGAAGAAGAAGACGTAAATCAACAACATTTTCTTCATTATGTTGAAGCACTTGCTGCTTGGGATATGAACAAATTAATTTCTATCATTGAAATTGGTATTTATTTTTTGAAAGTGATACCTTTATTTTTCATTAGTCTGGGATCTCTGACTTTTTATATGTCATTTTTTTCTAATTTTAAGGTCTCCGTAAACTTCGAAATGCTCTTGTTGCAATTACTGACCCAACATCACTTTCGGCTACTCCTTTGAGTTCTCGTCGCCGATTGGAAAATAATCCATATAGAGAATCACCTCCTTCTAAACGGGTTAAAGTAAATGAAAATGTTGTTGGAGAATTTCTACGTCCATTAGAATTAATCCAAACATTAATTTCGAGTCCTTTGGCAAGTGAAGAATTAAAAACAAATTTTACTGTTCATTTGGATGGATTTTTTGAGGTTTTTTAATTTAAACATTTTATTTAAAATTTATTTTAGTGTCTCTCAGTTATTCATAAACAATTTGGTAAATTATTGCTTTTACCTGGTTGGGAACAAAAATTCAGTCCACAAGTATTATTTTCTGCTTATGAAACTTTCAATATTTTGGCATTAATTACTAAAAGAATTGAGGTTTTTTTAATTTTTTAAGATGATTAAAATAAATTTTAGGAGCCATCTCGTAGAGAAGAAATTAACGAAGCAGAACTTAATTTGCCTACAAATGACAGATTATTGTATACTGAATTAAAATGGTTTGCCGATGTTATTCGCGAAACAAGACCTTCATTTAATGTTACAAAAGTAATTTTTTATATAATAATAAAAAAGATAACGCAGTGACCACGAAAGAAAGTTGCTGGCCCGAAGGGCCAGCAATTAATTAAAATATATTTTTAAATGAATGATTTAATTTTAGATGTTTTTACGTTGTGTTGATTTACATTTAATTTCTGGCCAACTCACTTATTTAATTTTAAATGAAACTGCTAATATGTTGATTAAACTTAAAGAAATATTGGAGGATATTTATGATGCTGGTCCAGTGGAAATTGCGCTTAAAAAGAGTGTTGAATATTTAAAAGAATCTTTACAAGTTTTTTAAAAGAATATATTTTTTAATAAATTTTTTAATAGAATTGTGTTGATCGAGAACATGCCAAAAAAATAATTGAAAATAAAATTAATCCACTTTTGGATTATTTGGAAGAAACAACTTTAGTAGAAGAAGAAATTAATGAACAACAACAAAATGAGAAAGTAGAAAGAAGTGATGATGAATAAAAGAAATATTTTTGATTCTTCTTTGAAAAATGCCTCAAATTTTTGAGAGATCTCTTAATGTGAAAATTAATGTATTGGTTGCTCTTCACTTGATTTTTTGTATAAAAAATATTTATTTTGATTTTTATTTGAAGTATTATTGTATATTGAAATATTTTTTAAATTTATATCATTTTATTTAATTCAAAACTATTAAACTTTATAGATTTAAAATGGTTGTTCTTAAACAGATTGTTATTAATTCTGTGCGTTTTTACACTTCAACACGTCAAAATCTTAAAATTGGCAAAAATACAAAGGTTTATTGTTTTGATTTTAATTTCTTTGAAAAATATTGATATTTAATAGGTTTTGATTCAAGGCTTTACTGGAAAGCAGGGAACATTTCACGGTCAACAAATGATTGAATATGGCACAAATGTGGTTGGAGGTGTTTCTCCTTCCAAAGCTGGGACCCAACATTTAGGCAAACCAATATTTGCAACAGCTAAAGTAAATAATTTATTTTGTTTTAAAATAATTAGAATATTAATTAGGAGGCTAAAGATGCAACGGGTGCTGATGCTTCTGTTATTTATGTACCTGGTTAGTCTTAACAAATTTTGTTTATAAATTTTCTTTTAGCTCCGTTTGCTGCTGCTGCAATAAATGAAGCAATTGATGCAAATATTGGTTTAGTTGTTTGTATAACAGAAGGAATACCTCAATTAGTAAATTTAAAAATATTAAATTTTAATAATTATTTCTTTTAAGGACATGGTTCGAGTTAAGAGCCGATTATTGTCTCAAAATACAACTCGTCTTTTGGGTCCAAACTGCCCAGGAATTATTGCTCCAGAAGAATGCAAGATTGGTATTATGCCTGGACATATTCACAAAAAAGGTGTTATTGGAATTGTTTCTCGTTCTGGTACTTTAACATATGAGGTTTTTTTAATAAAATTGTTTTTTATTTTTTATACTTTAAAGGCTGTTCATCAAACAACAGAAGTTGGTCTTGGTCAATCCCTTTGTATTGGAATTGGTGGAGATCCTTTTAATGGGACAAACTTTATTGATTGTTTAGATGTATTTTTAAAATTGTTTTTTGATTAAAAAATATTTTTGAAGGTTTTTTTGAATGATCAAAATACAAGAGGAATAATAATGATTGGAGAAATTGGAGGAGATGCAGAAGAAAATGCTGCTAAATTTTTGTTAGAAAATAATACTGGGCCTGATGTTAAACCTGTTGTTTCGTTTATTGCTGGTGTTACTGCTCCAAAAGGTTTTTTAAATTAATTTTATTGGATTGAAAGAAAAATTTTAAAAAATATTTTCAGGTCGTAGAATGGGACATGCTGGTGCTATAATTGCAGGTGGTAAAGGAGGGGCTCGTGAAAAGATTGAAGCATTACGCGATGCTGGAGTTCATGTAGTGGATTCTCCAGCAATGATGGTTAATAATTTATTTGATTATTTTATTAAATATTTTAAAAAAAATATTTTTTGTAGGGATCTGAAATGGCTGGTCTTATGATTAAACTTGCAAGTAAGCATTGTTGATTTTATTTAAAAAATTAAATTATTTCTATCTATCTCTTCTCCTTATTATCTCTTAATTTTCTCTTACTGTATAAATTGTATTTAAATTAATTTTTTTTTTTAAACTTTCAAAATTTTATTATTATTTCCTATCAAAATAAGTTTTAAATTTAAATATTTTTGTCATTTTAGCCGGTGGTTCTGCAAGAGCGCGGCAATCCATTTAAAAATGTGACAAAACAAATTGAATGACAATTAAAAAAAAGAATTGAAATATATACAAAAAAACATAAATTTACTAATTTTTTGATTGAAAGTAAATTTAAATTTTTATTAGGAATTTATTTGTGTTTTACTAAATTTATCGTAAAATTAATATAGAATGCTTTAATTTGAAAATTATAAAAGTATAATATATTTTTTAATAAATATTTCTCTTTAAATTTCAAAAATTATTAACATTTATTAAAATAATTTATATAAAAAATTGACTAAAATTTCATATTTAAAACACTCTAAAAGGAGAACCTTTTTAACTATTTCTGGCTATTTAATTGTTGCCTTTTTAAATAAAACCATTAAAGAATTATTGTTTGATTTATGATTCTACGCAAATTTTTCAACAACAAAAGGAATATTTAAAAATACATTTTAAATTAAAAATAAATTTTTATAATGCTATTTAATTTAGGAGAATATGTGGAAGGTATAAAATAAGAGAAACAATTATATTTTAATTAAATTTGCTCAAATAAATTTTTATTATTAATAATCAAATAGACACAAGAACAATTTCTTTATAAAAAATCTCTCTATTTATAAAATTTATTTTCTCTTCCTCATTCCTTTTTTATTTTAATAAATTTTTCCATCTTTTGTTTCTGCTTCAATTATATAACGTTGATAAAATGGTGAAAAAGGTTGTTTTTTAGTTCTTGTAGCTGTTGGCTCAAATAATTGTTTATATATTCGACTAAGTTGACTTCCATCTGGATTTTGACTTGCAAAAGGGACACGTACAACCATTCGTCTTTTTTGTGGTTTTGATAAGAGAAATGAAGAAGGATTATTATTGTTAGAATTTCGTTTAAAAAATTCCAAATTATTAGAATATGTACGTTGAAATTGTTGAATTCCATTAAATTCATCTCCAAACAAATTGTAATGATTGTATGAAGGAAATGATGTTCTGAAACAAATTTTAATTAATTAGAAATTATGTTAGGATGTTTATTTTTTTATTAATTTTTTTCTCATAATTTTAAGAATTCCGGTTTTTATTTTTAATTAAATAAATTTTGAAATTTATAAAAGATGAAAATGTTTTTAAATAAAAAATATTTTTAATTTATAATTAATTAATTAATTTACTTTATTTCTGTTGCACAAACATTATTATCATTTCCAATTAAAATAATTATTGCAATAATTAAACAAAAATTTAAAATAAATTTTGTTTTTAAAAAATCAAAAGAAAAAAACATTTTATTATTATTTTCTTTTATTTGTTTATTTAAATTATTTTTTTGTTGTTTAAATTCTCCTTTGCGCATTTTCCCATTTAAAAGTGTTGTTTTAAAAGAAGAAAAGGAATTCCCTCTTTTTATTGTTTCTTTTAACATTTTTTCTCGGATTTCCGTTGAAAAAAACTTTTTTTGGTGTTAAGTGACGAATAATATATTTTTTAAAAAAAGTACTAAATTAGTAGAAAAGTAGTTAATAAAGTGGCCGACAACACGCACTTTTACTTTTGGTCACTAAAAAGTACAAAAAAAATTGATGACGATTTATGAATGTTAAAAATGGACTAAAAAAGAAAATTGAGAATATTTAAAGAGAAATATATATTTAAATAGATGTTTGATTTTTCTAAAAAATTTTTTGACATAAAAAGGACAAAAAAAGGAAGTTTTAGTAATTCTTCTTACAAAAAAACTTATAAAAATTTAAAGAAAAATGTCTGAATAAATAAAAATGAAATTATTCTTAATTGGGAATGACAATAAATATTTTTAAAAAAAGTTTTATTTATATTTGGAGGGGAAAAGGGGAATTTTTTGTTAATATTATTAATTTTAAATATTTTGAATAAATTATTTAAAAAAAAGAGTCAGTTTTAGGAAATTTGGATTAATTTAATGAATTTGGAGAAGAGTTTATATTTTAAGAATCTTAGAAAATCTTAAAATTATTTTTATTAAATAAAATGATTTTTAATCTTTTATAAAACTTTGGAGAAAAGAAATGTCTGTAATTAATTCTTATTTAAATAAATTAATTAAAAAAAGAAATTAAAATATATTTAATAAATAATTAAATAGGGGAAGTGAATTTAAGTATAAAAAGGGCCATGGTTATTTAAATAAATTATTTAAAATATTTTAAAAAATATTTACTTTTTTTTAATTAAAATAATAAATAATTTATTATTTAAAAATTAAAATTCTAAGAAATAAATTTTTTAAAATTCTAATGAGGA
>ABLG01002086.1:0-22120 GCA_000172435.1 Meloidogyne hapla
TTCAGATCTTCATCGATAATCTAAAAAGATATTTTAATCTTTAAATATTTATCAAATTTACAAAATAAATTTGATAAAATTCTTTTCTAGCCAATAAATGTTCATATCGCCCAATAAAATTATTAAAATATTTATTTGTTTGTTTTAAAGCAAATAATTGGTCAAAACTTAAACATTTTAAAGTGTCGATAATTTGTCCATAAAGTAAAGATTCCATTTAATTTATATTTTTTAAAATTTGAATTTCCTTTAAATAAATATAATAAATATTAAATAATATATTAAATAAAAAAGTTGAAATTTTCAACAAATAATTAAAATAATAAAAATATTTTTAAATTAAAAATAAAATATTTATCAACAAAAACAAGGCAAATTTTAAATAAAATAATTTAAAAATTAATTAATTCGTTCAATATTAACAATATTCATTAATCCATTCTTTTCAATATTAACAATAGAATATCTCACATTTGGATTATAAATATTTGAAAGTTTATAACCGGTAGAATGACGGTCCCCATTTTGAATTTTTAGAATTTCCTTTGTTCTAATACTTAAATTAATACGTGGACAGTTATCGAAATTAAATAAAAGATTGGCCACCATTTTTGAGCAATCTTTTGACGTTTCAATAAGCTAAATTTGAATTTGTTAAATATAAATATAGAACTCATAAAATTAAAAAAACTAAGGGTTTTCTGATATTCGGGTTGGTATTCTGCACGTAATAGACAACGAAAAATATAAATGCCAAAATTTGATATTTAAACTAGAGTTGTCGGCGACCGGTTATTACTCACACTTTTCGGTTTTGGTTTATCGTCAAATACCGGTTTTATTTTGGGGGAGTATTTTATAAATTCACCCATTTTCAGAAATTATCGGTTTTCGATTTATAGAATTTCATGAAGACCGCTTAATTGTTGGGAAATATCGCAAAATCTTCGGTTTTAAAACCGGTCCCCAGCAATTTTAATTCTTCAAAATTTTAATTTAAACCCTTATTGTTAGGATAGCAAAATTAATTTAAAATCATACGTTTATAATCAAATTGTGCAATGTTAATTGCTTAAGTTGATTCAAAAGAATTTCAGAAATTACATAGCCTCCATTTAATACCAAATTTAATAAAATATAATTGTATTTATTTGTATTGTCTATATTTTCAAAATTTAATAAAAGACGTTCAACAATCAAAAGATGTTCCAAATTAAATTTTAAAACATTTTGCTGTTTGGATTGAAATAATTTAAATAAGCTAAATGCGTATTAAATTTAAGCTGAATATTTTCTTCAAAAAGTAATTGAATTAATTCCGGATTAAATATAAAATTGATAAAAGTTGCGTCAGAATAAGCACAACCAAAGAGATGAAACAACCAACAATAAATAATTTTTAATTCCTCAATATTTTTGGGAAATACAGGCAAGTTCATGGCTAATAAATTGTCGCAATTATTTTCTAAAAATATAAATTTTAAACTTTTTACTGTCTAAAAACCTTTATTCAAAACAACATCAGTTTTTTCTGTGAGTGGATCATGACAAACACTTAAATAAGTTGGAATCTTTCTATCCAATGCAGACTGCCACTAAAAAACATAAATTTTAAATTAATAATAGAATGCCAAAAATTTAATTATTTTAAGTATTTTAGACCTTATTTTCAAGTTTAGTCAAAGGAAAGTTAAAAACTCCAGATTTGAGGTCAATCGTCCTGCAATCCTTTTCATCGTAATCCATCTAAAATAAAAATATTTTAAATTATTTTAAAATTTAAATAGTAATTTTGCTAAATTCTTTTCTAGCCAATAAATGTTCATATCGACCAATCAATGTTTTGAAATATTTATTTGTTTGTTTTAACGCAAATAATTGTTCAAAGTCTAAATATTTTAAAGTATCGATAATTTGTCCATAAAGTAAAGATTCCATTTAATTTGATTAAAGTTGTTGTTCCTTTAAATTTGTTCTAAAATATATAAATTATCTAAAAATAAGTGTTTGGTAAATTTAAAACAAAATAAAAATAAATTGATAAATTTAACAAATAAAATATTTATCAACAAAAACAAGCTAATTTAAAACAAAATAATTTAAAATTAATTTTATCAATTAATTCGTATAATTTGAACACCTTCCATCTTTCCATCCTCTTCAATAATAATTAAATAATATCTAAGAGTTGGATTATAAATATTTGAAAGTTCATAAACGACATAATCGTCCCCCTTTTCAATTTCCTTTGTTCTAATACTTGGATTAATACGAGGACAAGCATTAAAGAAGAATTTAATGTTGGACACCATTTTTGAACAATCTTTTGATGTTTCGAGATGCTAAATTTGAATTTATTAAATATAAAAGAAAACTAAGGTTTCTGGTTTTTCCGATATCCGGGTTTGTCGACCTTATCCAGGTGCGAAAAATCTGAGTGCCAAAATTTGATACTTAAACCTCGCAAAATTAGGTAATTTAGAATCAAAATTTCATACGTTTATAATCAAATTGTGTAATGTTAATTGCTTAAGTTGATGCAAACGAATTCGAGAAATTACATAGCCTCCATTTAATACCAATTTCAATAAAACATCGTTGTATTCATCTGCATTTTCTATATTTGCAAAATTTATAAAAAGACGTCAACTAATAATTAAACATTCCAAATTAAATTTCAAAACATTTTCGCTGTTTTGATTGAAATAATTTAAATGAACATCTTTGGCATGAAATTTAAGTTGAAAGTTTTCTTCATTCTCTTCAAAAAGTAATTGAAGAAATTCTGGATTGAAAATAAATCTAATAAAGATTGCCTCAGCAAAACCACAACGAAAAAGATGATGTAACCAACAATAAATAATTTTTAATTCTTCAATATTTTTGGGAAATACAGGCAATTTTAAAATATAAATTTTATCATACGCGTCTTCATTTACTAGAAAATCAAAATATAATAATTTAAATTAATAAAATTAAAAAACCATCATTATCCAAAGCTAGAGCAGTTTCATCCTCTACAGGTGGAGTTTTAATAGCATTTAAATAAATTGGAATCTTTCTGTCTATTGCCGATTTCCACTAAAAATAAATATTAAAAAATATAAAAACCACAAAAAATTTTAATTATTTTACCTTCTTTTCAAGTTGATTGGTAATTGAAAAGTCAAACAATCCAGATTTTAAGTCAATCATTTTCAAAGATTTATTGCAATTGGCCTGAAAGAAACAAAAACTATTTCATTTAAAATATTTTAAATTTACAATAAAAATACAGTGAAATTCTTTTCTAGCCAATAAATGTTCATATCGACCAATCAATGTTTTGAAATATTTATTTGTTTGTTTTAAAGCAAATAATTGGTTAAAGTCTAAACATTTTAAAGTATCGATAATTTGTCCATAAAGTAAAGATTCCATTTAATTTATATATCTTTAAGAATAAAAATAAGGTTGAAATTCCTTTAAAAGAAAAATAAAAAAGTTAAATTAATTAAATCAAAATAAATTGATAATAAAATGAAAAGAAACATAATTAAAAATAAAAATTCTCAACAACAAAGAAATGATCAAAATATTTTTACAAAATATTTAAATATCAACAAAAACAAGGAAAATTAAAAAATAATAATTTTAAAGTAATTTATTTTATTTAATTCGTCTCACACAAACACCAAACGTTAATTCTTCTTTTTCAATATTAACAATAGAATATTTCATATTTTGATTATAAATATTTGAAAGTTCATAACTAACACAATTTGAATCACTTTTCTTAATATTTACAATTTTTTCAGCTCTAATGCCTAAATTAATTCGAGGACAATCCTTGAAAGTGAATAAAATTATTTTAATCATTTTTGAACAATCTGAAGTTTCGATATACTAAAAATTAAAGAATTTAGGTTTTCTAGTTTTTCTGAATCTAAGAAAAAATTATTACATTTAAAATCAAATTGTGCAATGTTAACTGCTTGAGATGATGAAAAAGAATTTGAGGAATTTTATATCCTTCATTTACAACTAATTTCAATAAAATATCGTTGAACTCCTCTGTATTGTCTATAGTATGAAAATTTAATAGAAGATGCCTATAAATAATAAGATGTTCCAAATTAAATTTTAAAACAATTTCTCTGTTTGGATTGAAATAATTTAAACCAACATCTTTGACATGAAATTTAAGTTGAATATTATCTTCAAAAATTAATTTAATTAATTCTGGATTTAAAATAAAATCGGAGAAGTTTGCACAGGAATAACCACAACGCGAGAGATGAAATAACCAACAATAAATAATTTTTAAATCTTCAATACTTTTAGGAAATACAGGCAATTTTAAAGTAAAAGTTTTGTCAAAATTACCATTGTCCCCTAAAGAAATAAAATTTAGCAATTGAAACTAAACATAAAAACCATCTTTTTTCAACATTAAAGCAGTTTGTTCCTCTCTAAGTGGCATTCCACTAGTATTTAAATAAATGGGAATCTTTGCGTTTAATGCAGATTGCCACTAAAAAATAAATTTTTGAGATTTTAAAAATACAACAAAATCCACCTTCTCTTCAAGTTGACTAGTAACTTGGAAGTAAAATAACCCAGATTTTAAGTCAATCATTTTGAAAGGTTTAGGATTGATCTGAAAAAACAAAAATTATTTCATTTAAAATATTTTAAATTTACAATAAAAATACAGTGAAATTCTTTTCTAGCCAATAAATGTTCATATCGACCAATCAATGTTTTAAAATATTTATTTGTTTGTTTTAAAGCAAATAATTGGTTAAAGTCTAAACATTTTAAAGTATCGATAATTGGTCCATAAGGTAAAGATTCCATTTAATTTAATCAAAGTATTTTTAAATTAGATAAATAAACATTTAAATTTGCTTTAAAATATTATTAAATTATTTAAAAAATAAATATTTTGTAAAATTTAAACCAAAATAAATTGATAAATTTAAAAAATAAAATATTTATCAACAAAAACATGGCAAATTTAAAACAAAATCATTTTAAAAATTAATTAAATCAAATAATAAATCAAATCAAATAGTAAATCAAATAATAAATTTAAATCAAATAATAAATATTATATTAAATAAAATAGTTGGAAAAATTCAACCAATGTATAAAATGATAAAAACGTTTTTAACATATTTTTAGAAAAAAATATTTATCAACAAAAATAAGCTAATTTAAAGCAAATAATTTAAGATTAATTTGTTTAAGCAATTCGTTTAATTCCAGCAAAATGCATTTTCCATCATCTTCAACATTCATAACATAAAATCTCACATTTGGATTATAAATATTTGAAAGCACATAACTGACAAAATTACGATTGCCATCTTCCTCCCTCTCAATTTCCTTTGTTCTAATACTTAAATTAATACGAGGACAGTTATCAAAATTAAATAAAAGATTGGCCA
The DNA here is from genome assembly GCA_000172435.1 of Meloidogyne hapla. Classification (NCBI taxonomy): domain Eukaryota; kingdom Metazoa; phylum Nematoda; class Chromadorea; order Rhabditida; family Meloidogynidae; genus Meloidogyne; species Meloidogyne hapla. Next base: position 5,433 of record ABLG01002086.1, read on the forward strand.
CCATTTTTGAACAATCTTTTGACGTTTCAATAAGCTAAATTTGAATTTGTTAAATATAAATATAGAAAACATAAAATTAAAAAAACTAAGGGTTTTGTGATATTCGGGTTGTTATTATTACGTACATTATCTAGGTGCGTAATAGACAACGAAAGTGCCAAAAATTGATATTTAAATCCTTATTGTTAGGATCGCAAGATGAATTTAAAAAAAGTTCATACGTTTATAGTCAAATTGTACAATGTTAATTGCTTAAGTTGATGCAAAAGAATTTCAGAAATTACATAGCCTCCATTTAATACCAATTTCAATAAAACATCGTTGTATTCATTTGTATTGTCTATATTTGCAAAATTTAATAAAAGACGTTCAACAATCAAAAGACGTTCCAAATTAAATTTTAAAACATTTTCACTGTTTGGATTGAAATAATTTAAAAAAACTTCTTTAGAGTGAATTCTTAGTTGAAAGTTTTCTTCAAAAATTAATTGAAGAAATTCTGGATTGAAAATAAATCTAATAAAGATTGCCTCAGCAAAACCACAATGAGAGAGATTAAATAACCAACAATAAATAATTTTTAAATCTTCGAAATTTTTAGGAAATAAAGGCAATTTTAAAATATAAGTTTTGTCATAATAGTCTTCGTTTACTAGAAAATCAAAATTAAAATTAATAAAATTAAAAAACCTTCATTATCCAAAAATATAACAGTTTCATCCTCTTTAGGTGGAGTTTCAACAACATTTAAATGAATTGGAATCTTTCTGTCTATTGCCAATTGCCACTAAAAATAAATATTAAAAAACAAAACATCAAGCAAAAAATTTTTAATTATTTTACCTTCTTTTCAAGTTGACTAGTAACTTGAAAGTAAAATAACCCAGATTTTAAGTCAATCATTTTCAAAGATTTATTGCAATTGGCCTGAAAGAAACAAAAACTATTTCATTTAAAATATTTTAAATTTACAATAAAAATACAGTGAAATTCTTTTCTAGCCAATAAATGTTCATATCGACCAATCAATGTTTTGAAATATTTATTTGTTTGTTTTAAAGCAAATAATTGGTTAAAGTCTAAACATTTTAAAGTATCGATAATTTGACCATAAAGTAAAGATTCCATTTTAATTTATAAGTCTTAAGAATAAAAATAAAGTTGGAATTCCCTTAAAAGCAAAATAAGGTTAAATAATCAAATCAAAAATATATTAATAAAATAAAAAACATAATTAAAAATAAAAAAAATTTAATAAAAAAAAACAATTTTATATATTAAATTTAAATAAAAATGCAAAATTTTCTTTAATAAAAGCACTAGCATATATGTAATTTAGATTATTTTCAAGAAAAAAACATCAAAAATGTTATTGCTGTAAAAATTAGTATCGGAAGTTGAGGTAAACCACCGAAAATAATTTAAATATGTATTCTTGAAAATAAATTTCAAAAATTTTTTAAATATCAAAATTAATATAATTAGAACAAGCAGTCAAAAATTGCATTGGATTCCATTGTCCTTCTCCCCCACCATTTAATAAATTTAAAAGACATTCATTGTCACGGAGGTGTTCTTCTCTGTTAAACATTTGAATTGATTCCCCTGATTCTATATTTATAGCAATATTGTTGACTTTGAACTGAAAAATAAAAAAATTGAGGAATGAGTTATTTTAAATTGAAAAAACATCCAGATAATTTGGAAAAAGAAAAAATAATAAACAAAGGGTTAATCATAAAATAAATTATTTATAAATATATAATTAATTTAAAATTAGTTTTGGCCCTTTGGTTTGCTACTAACGACAATGCCGAATAATTTTTTAAATTAAAAAAATAAAAACCTGAACATCCAACAAAGCTTCAATCAAATTACAAGGAACGGAAAAATTTTGTTTAAAAATATTATCCAATTCTCTATGCCAAAACTCTGCAGAATTTGTAGCATTTGGCAAATGATCAAGAGTTATATATTTATTATTCCATAAATTCAAAGGAAAACGTGAAGGCAAAAAATCTTTTCCAATAAATGTTCTGTCCATAAAATCAATAAATTCGGCAAAAGGAGTGTCAGGGTCACCATCACTGTAAATCTTCATAAATCCAATGGCTAATTGTCGAAACCAATTGCGAATATTAGCTTAAATAATTTTTTAAATAAATTTAGAATATTTTTTTTCTTAATTATGAGAGAAGGCAAAATTACGATTAGTTTTTATACAAAATTAAAAAATTTTTTAAACTTCTGATTCTCTCTATTTGTCATGTTAAAAATTAATTTTTAATAAAAAAATAATTTTAAATTAACCTATATCAACAAAAGTTAGAGCAACAAACATCTTTAAATGATTCCTAAACTCTTCCTGTGCCTCATCCTGATATTTTGTAATTAATCCAAATTGAACAATTTTCCTCCATATTGATTGCTAAAAATAAAAAAAATTAAATTTCAAATTAATAAATTAAAAAACCTTAAAATAATAAAAACATCCAAGAATTTCTGCAGTTGGAATAGCTGATCTCAAAGCTTTTTCTTCTTCCTTTTCAAAATCAATTAAAATTGTTTGTGGTCGAGCACCAGGATTAAATTCATTAATTTTAGATAAAAGCAAATCAAGCACCCTTTGAAAACATTCTTTGGTATTTTCAGGGATAAAGGCGTAGACAAATGGAAGAACTGCAGATTGGAGAAATCTTCCATGGATTACCTTAAAGAAAAAAATGTAAATTAAATTTAAAAAATTATCTCAAAATGCTATGAATTCAAAATGTCAAATTTCAAAATGCCAAAATTGCAAAAGACAATTTAAAAGGATTTAATACCCAAAGATAAAAATTTTGAGGACAACATTCAAATGTCCCATCACAAATCCAAACATCACAAGATGACAGCCTCGAAATATCAGTCTGGGAAGCAAAAATAATTATTCTATAAGAATCTTCCATTCCAGTATCAGCCAAAATAAAATTTTCTGAATTTGTTGTTTTTGTCCATATTTGTTGGGAAATTTTCATTTTGGTTGTAAAAGATTGTTTAATTTCTATTTGTTGTTTTTTATTTTGATATTTTTTGATTTGATTGTTTTGAATAACTACAGGTTTTGATGATTTGGCAGATCTTGGAAGAGAAACCTTAAATTTGGATTTTTTATATTTGAAAAAAATTACACAAATAAATTTCAGTTAGAATTTTAATAAAAAAATTGATATTACTGAATATAAGATAAGATTTGGGAAAATCGTGGGTGGCACTTTTTGCGGACAAATCTTTGCGGATTTTTCTAAATAACTGGTATATCACTTCCGGCAACCAGAAATATTAAAAAAAACGCAAAAAAGTGTCGATCTACCCTAACAAAAATTGTCAATTCACTCTTATAAAATTCAAACCCTTTTTTGATTGCTAACACCAGCCACTTGTTCATCCAAATTTTGACAATTCTCGACAATTTCTTCTTTTTTAATATTTTCTCTTTTTATTTTAGCTTCTTTTATTGAAGATTCATGATTGTGACTTTGTTTAATAATTACTTGATTATTTCCATCAGTTACAGCACTTCCTCTACATTTTTCTTTTTTCCGTTTTTCGCAACGCCAAAAACGACGATTTTCTGCGCCATCCCTGCATTTTGTGTAAACAAAGCCTTTATAGAATAATTTTTCTGAATTCCTTGATGATTTGATAAATGAAGCTTCTTTGGAGGACTAAAAATTAAAAAAAAATTTTAATGTTTTACACGACTTTTTTAGATAATTCAAAATATTCAACAAATAATTCTGCTTTTAATAAAATTACAAGCCCCAAAAACAGATTTAACAAGAAAAGTACAAAATTTAATGTAATTTGAAATTTTTCTAACAAAAACCTGGTTTATAGTTGAATATCTTCTCCTTCCAACAATCTTTCTCAAATTTACCATTTTTGGAAGAATAGCCTTTAAGTATAAAATAAAAACTATAATTTAACCAATTAGAAAATGTTTTTAATATAAACCCCAACAAGTTAACCAAAAGTCTAAAAAAATCTAAAAAATAATTCCCTTACTATTTTATTTTAAAAAAAATCTTTAAAAATTTTAAAACCTTTGCTTCTTCACTAATTCCAACCAATTGTTCATCTACAATAGATTTAGGTGCACATGATGAATCAATTGCTGCTTGTTTAATTTTGTCTTTAATTTGTGCAGTTTCAATTTTTAAAGGTGAAGGTTCATGATTGTGATGGTTTATTCCAACAATTACTTCATTATTTGAATTTGTAATTGCTGTTGCAGGACATTTTCCTTTTCTTAGGTTCCAAAGATCACATCTCCAATGACGTTTATTTTGAGCACCATCTTTTGATTTTGTGTAACTAAATCCTTCATAAATTAATTTTTCTGCGCCTCTTTGGGATCTTATAAAGGCTGCCATTCCTTAAATTTCTTAAAAATTATTAGTTGGTTTAAACGGTTCTGACCAAAGAAGGTATTAAAAATCCGACTTTCACTTACTAAAAAATAAAAGAAATTTATTGTAAATATTAACCTTTTAATGTAAAAACTAATTAAAGACAATTTATCACTTAAATTATAAATCAAAGAAATTAATTTCTTAAATGTGAAAAATTAATTAAAATTCTCAAGTAAAATATACATAATTAACACATTGGATAAAATACTCATTTTCATTTAAACTATGATAATTTTGTATAATATCCATCAATCGTTGATTTGCTTGTTTATATTCTACTTTTGAATAGACAGGAACCTAAAAATTTATTTTGACAATTTTTTAAAAATTTTAAAAAATAACCTCTTCTCCGGCATCTAATTTAGAACACAAAGCATCAACTTTTACATTTTCATTTAAAATTCTAACTAAAAAACGAAAGAAATTCTGTCGAAGACATCCACAAATATTTTGAAAATTTCTATGCCAATATTCTACAGAATTTTTTGTTGAAGGCAATTGAAATTCTGTAATATATTTTGAATTCCACATTTCAATAGGAAAGAGAGGAGTGCGGCGAAGACGTCCAATCCACATATTTTCCATATATTCAATAAAATCTTGGTGAGGTTCACTGTCACCAAAATGCTGGAGAAATTGATCAGCAAGGTGTTCAAAACGCTGGGAAACATCCTGAAATTAAAAAAAGATAGGCCGTAAAAGGGAAAAACAGTCAAAAATGTCCTAAAATTTACCTGAACATCACATAAAGCTAGAACAGAAAATTTCTTTAAAGCCATAGCATATTCTGGTTCTTGATCAAAACGCTCAGCCAAACCAAGATTTTGTATAGATTGCCATATTGACTAAAATATAAAAGTAAATTTCAAATATCAAAACAAAAACCTGGTTAAAATGAAACCAACAACCAGCAACATGGGTAGGAGGGATAAGGGCTCGAATAGCGTTTTCAGCCGCTTTTTCAAAGTCTGTAATAATCATCATTGGACGGCGCTCACCAATCGCGTTTAAAACCACAGCTAAAGCACGTCGGTAAATTTCTTCGCTTTTATTGGGGAGAAGACAATAAACAAATGGAACTACTCGGTTCCTGAATTTAAATAAAATTAAAATGAAAAAATATTTTACAAACCAATATAACCCGTGTAACACCCAAAGATGGTAGAAGACGCCTGGACTGGTTTTAAAAGAACTATCAGCTAGCCAAGTTCCACATCGCGAAAGACGATCCAAATCCGTAGCAGATGCAAAAATAATTATACGGTCTGGATCTTCAGCACCCGTATCAAGTAAAACAAATTCTTCTTTCAGTTGAGTTCTTGTTGTTCGATAGTCTTCATGAATTATTATTTCTGCACGGGAGTGGGGGTTGTCGGGTAATCCATGCAGTCTACGCTTTCTTTTAATTGTTGTTGCCAATGAAGAAAGTTTTGGGAGAGTAGCAATAACTGCATGCGATGCCCCTAGAAAAAGAATATTTTATCAAACAAGGAGGCAAGTTCGCCAAAAAATCACACGGTTAACTATCATTCAATTAACAAAAATTTAACCTGCAAGACATTCATTTATAACAGCCTTAGGCGATTCATTAGAATTTTTTGCTGTTTGGAGAATTTTATTCCGAATACGAGTAGCTTCAATAAGAGTAAGTGAAGGAACACAGGAATGTGGTTGAGTAACAAAAACGTCGTTCCCGACAGTTTTAGCACGTCCAGGACATTTTTCATTTGTTTTGTATTCTTTGCAAGCCCAATAAATTCTGTCAGCTTTTCCATAATCACGAATATATCTATATCCTTTATGAACCAACATCTGCTTTCCTCTTGTAGTCGTGGTAAACATTTCAGCGGAAGAGGGTTTAGGACACTTTTTGTTTGGTCTGTTCAATATTTCTTTCTTTTTAGATTTTCTTTGAAGAGTTGTAGCCATTGAAGTAATTTTTGGGTCGGCTGCATCTGAAGCTCCTAGAATCGAATTATTATAAAAAAAAAATAATTTAGAAAACCTGCGAGACATTCATTTACAACATCATTGGATGAACCATTAGAAGCTTTAGCTTTTTGAACATCTCCAGCAGCAGAAGTCGATGGAGAACATATATGTGGTTGTGTTTCGATTACTTCATCTCCAACTGTTTTTGCTCTTCCATGACATTTTACTTTAGTCTTAAATTCTTTGCAACACCAATATGTGTTAGCTCCGCGTGAACGGTCGCGGATATATTTGTAACCATTATGAACTAACATTTGCTGACCTCTAGAAGTAGTGCCGAACATTTACACATCTAAAATATAAAAATTTTCGTAAAGATAAAAATATTTTTGAGTGAGGTAAAAAAACTGAATCATAAGTGAAATGTCTGAAAGGTGATGTGTCTTTCTAGCAACCTACTTGCGAATTGTCTAGACGATGAAATATCTAATATCTGAACTCTTTTTTCGTTAAACTGTCTGGATTGCGAAATGTATCATTAGTTAACATTTTGAAAAAATTTCAGGAAAAATATCAAAATGTCAATTTTTCATAATGTTCTTTAGAGATATTTTAAACATTTTGCACCCGACTGAAATTTTTGTTTTACATTTTCCCGTGTTTTTTTGTTTTTGAATTGGTTATTTTTGCTTATTTTAACCTGTTTTTTCAGCAAAATTTATTAAAATGACTGCAAATTATCACCATAAATCTTATTGGCGTTCTTCAAATGCTGGACCTTCATCTCAAAAGAATGCAATTACTCCCGGACTTTCTGGTCTTTTCTTTACTGCAGAAAATGAAAAGAGGGCTGTTCCTGAAGCTAAAAACTTGATTGACCGTTTCTTAGAGGAAGAAGCTTTGAATTTGTCTACTGAAAAGGTTTTTTTATTTTTTTATTAAAAATTAAATTTAATTATAACTTCCAGTCAGCATCATCAGAAACGACTGAAGAGTTTGCTAAAAAATCTGAAGACATTTCTGACTCATTAAAATCAGCCTGTCGTGAGTATAAACGTGGACCTAAAGCATCTCTTCGACAATTGGAAACAAAGGCGCGCAGCACACTTTTCTTCGTTTCACCTCAAATTACGCCTGAAAATGTTTATTCACTCGCTGAAAAGATGGTTAAATTGTGTTTGGAAGATGAAGCACAGACGCGTTTTTTGGCAAAGGTTTTTTTTAAAATAATTTAAGGTTTTTCTCATCTGTTTTAAGGTTATTCCCATTGAAGAAACTTGTTATGCCAGTATGCCACAAATTTTGTCAGTTTTAAGTGGAATGATTACAAAACATTTGGACAATTTTTCAAAGGAAAATGAAGGAGAAAATCAAGAAGAAATGAAAAGCTTTCCTTCATATGCAATTGGCTTTAAAGCTAGAAATACTCAAGTAATTCAAAGACAACAAATTTATGATGAAGTTACTGCTTTAATGACTGAACAATCAAAAGGAAGTAAAGTAAATTTGACAATGCCGGATTTGTTGATTGTTGTACATGTAAGTACTTTTTGAATCTGGGTTGGGACTTTTTTGGATTCATCTGTTTTTGATTTTTTAATGTTGAATTCCGGTCTCTGGTTCACCTAAACAAAACTCCACATTTTTAAAAATTTTGTTTTAAAAATTCATTTCCATTCAACCGGTTCCCTCCAAAATTTTTTAAATTCTCGTGCCTTGACTTCTTCAAAATTTTTTAATCTTTAAAAATTCTTCAGGCAATCCGAACAGTTGCATTTCTCTCAATTATTCGCAATTATGCCCAAAATAAAAAGTATGTTTTGAGAAAGCCGCCTCCATCTGAAGAAGGCAAAGAAAAGAAAGAGGATGGACGAGATGATGAAAATAAAGTTGAAGCTGAAAATGACAAATCTGATGGGGAATTAAATGAAATCTAAAAAAATATTTTGATAAATTATCATTTAATTTATTTTTAGAGAATTTTATAAAAAATTTGAATAAATTTTATTTTTAATTGTTTTTGACAAACAAATATTTTTCTCGATGGATTATTTTTAATTTTTCTCATAGCCAGAAAATGGAATCTTTACCATATGGACCAATTATCGATACTTTAAAATGTTTAGACTTCAACCAATTATTTTCATTAAGGCAAACAAATAAATACTTCAAAACATTGATTGGTCGATATGAACATTTATTGGCTAAAAAAGAATTTCATCGAATTTATATTGTAAATAAAAAATATTTTAATTAATTTAAAATTATTTTTTAGCTTGTAGTCAGCGAAGAACGGAAAGGTTACAAAAATATTGACCTCGAGTCTGGTGTGTTCAATTTTACTTTAAATAAAAATGTTGAAGAGAAGGTTAAAATAGAGAGATAAAAAAATAAAATTTTGGATTTTTTTAGTGGCATTCAGCAATTGATAAGAAAATTCCTGTTTATTTAAATACTGGCAACTTTCCACTTGATAGCAAAGAAATTTGTATAGTTTTGGATTTTGAAGGTTTTCTAATTTTTTTTATTTTTTTTAATTAAAATTTTTGGAAAATAAAAAATATTTGAATTTTTATTATAACGATTTTGATTTCGTACCATTCTAAGAGTTTTTTTTAATTTTTTCAATGACCATCCTACTTCCCTAATTAAAACAATTTTTCTGGATATATCATTAACTTTATTATTCCACAATTAATTTATTATTTTTACAGAAGACAATGAATTAATTTTAAAATTGCCTATATATCCTATAAATATTGAAGAATTAAAAATTGTATATTGTTGGCTGTTTCATCTCTCTTGTTGTGGTTATAAAACAGCTTTTTTTACCGAATTTATATTTAATCCAGAATTTCTTCAATTATTGTTTGATAAAGAAGAAAATATTCAATTTAAATTTCATACCAAAAGTGCTTATTTAAATTATTACAATCTAAACAGCAAAAATGTTTTGAAATTTATTATGAAGCATTTAATTGTTGCTGTACATTTAGTCTCTTGTTTCAATAATATTGACAATACAGAAGAATATAGTAATATTTTATTAACTTTGGTGTTAAATGGGGGTGAAATAATTGGTACAATTATTATACTATTTGTTAAAGATCAAATACTGTACAATTTGATTGTAAAGGTAAATTTATTTATAAATAAAAATTATAATTAAAAAGTCTTGACATAGCAAGTACCACCCCCTTTTATTGCTCCACAGGGAAAATTTTCGGTTTTTTGAATTTTATATAAAATGACAAAAATTTTTGTCGTAAACTCGAAAACAAAATCCCCGTGGCGAAACTAAGTTAACAAACAATGATAAATACCATCCCTCTTTTAATATTAATTTTTTTGCTGACTTTCCAAATTAAAAATTAATCCAATTTAGAATTTAATCCAATTTAGATTGGATTAATTTTTCTCCCAAAAAATTTTGACCCTCTTTAAAAAATTATTTTGTTTTAGAAATATTAGTAAAACTTTAACTTTTTAAATTTAGAATCTTGAAAAGTCAAAAGATTGCTCAAAAATGGTTGCCAGGATTTTAATTGAATTTAAGGATTGTCCTTTTTTTAATTTAAGTATTAGAGCAGAAGATGTTAAAAAGAAACAAGATGGTGATCGTAATTATGTCATTTATGAACTTTCAAATATTTATAATCCAACTGTGAAATATTCTATTGTTAATATTGAAGAAAATGGGAAAATGCTTAATACTGAAATTAAACGAATTAGTTGATAAAATAAATTAATTTTAGATTATTTTGCTTTAAATTAGCTTGTTTTTGTTGATAAATATTTTATTTTTTTAATTTATCAATTTATTTTTATTTTGGTTTAAATTTAACCAAATTTATATTTTTTAAATAATTTAATAATATTTTGAAGCAAATTCAAAGGTTTATTTATCTACTTTAATTAAATTAAATGGAATCTTTACCTTATGGGCCAATCATCGATACTTTAAAATGTTTAAGTTATGATCAATTATTTTCATTAAAACAAACAAATAATTACTTCAAAACATTGATTGGTCGATATGAACATTTATTGGCACGAAAGAAATTTCATTGTATCAAGACCGTAAATTTTTAATTATTTAAATTAAAATAATTTTTTTTCAGATCAAGTACTTTAAACCTTACAAAATAATTGACTTAAAGTCTGGGATATTTTCCTTTCCTTTGACTAGTCAACTTTTGGAGAAGGTTATTTTTTTGATATTTTTTGATACTAATAATTCGTATAAAAATTTTTTATATTTTCAGTGGGAAGAAGTATTGGACAGAAAGATTCCATTTTATTTAAGCACTACTTCATATCCATTTAATTACAACGATATTTCTATAGCTTTGGATCTTAAAGGTTTTTTCGCTAATTTGGGGGAAAATAATTCATCGTATTTTTTTAAACGGTTTTCGAACAATAAAAAATTTTTTTTCAAAAAATTCCAAAAACCACAAATTAACTGCCAAAATATTTTTTTTGCCTTTTTATTAATAATTTAATTATTATTTATTCCAATTTAATTTATTATTTTTTTAGATATTTCTTTAGATAATTATAATAATGAAGATAGATTAATTTTAAAATTGCCTGTATTTCCCACAAATATCGATGAAATGAAAATTATTTATTGTTGGTTGTTAAATATTTCTCGTTGTGGATATAAAACAGCTTTTTTTAAAGAATTTATATTTAATCCAGAATTTCTTCAATTATTGTTTGATAAAGAAGAAAATATTCAATTTAAATTTTATATCAAAAAAATTTATTTAAATTATGCCAATCCAAACAGCGAAAATATTTTAAAATTTATTATGGAACATTTAATTGTTAGTAAACGTCTTTTTTTGGAATTTATAGAAAATACAAATGAATACAACGATATTTTATTAAAATTTTTATTGAATGGAGGATATATAGTCAATAAAGTTACATTATGTGAACTGAGAAATCCAACACTTCACAATTTGCTTATTAAGGTAATTTTGTAAAATATTTTATTTAAAAATAAAATAAAAAATTTAAATTAGCAATTTTACGAAATTAAATTTAACAAGGATGGGCAGGGATCAATTGTTCTTATTATTTTTTAAGCTTATTTCCCAGTCAATCTGCAACTTTTGACAGCCTGACTGGGATATAAGGGCACTTTTTCAATTTTTTTAAATATAATTGGGACTGCCTAAAAATTTTTTATTATTGCGGACATCCTTTATTTCAATTAGCATATAATCAGAACTAGCAAAAAATGAATCTCCACCTCTTATTTTTTAGCCCATTAGAAGGGAAATTTTTTAACAAATAAGCATTTTTTAATCCATTTGGGTATCAAAAAATTAATAATTAAAAAATATCCAACAATTAAAATTTTTAGCATCTCGAAACTTCAAAAGTTTGTTCAAAAATTGTGTCCAACATTAGATTCTCCTTCAGAGATTGTCCTGTTTTTAAATTAAGTATTAGAGCAGAAAATATTGAAAAAGAGGAAGACGGGAATTTTTTTAATGTTTTTTATGATATTACAAATATTTATAATCCAAATGTGAGATATTCTATACTTAATGTTGAAGAAAATGGAAAAATACATCTAGCTGGAGTTAGACGAATTATTTAACTAAATAAATTTTTAAATTATTTTCTTTAAATTAGCTTGGTTCTGTTGATAAATATTTTAATTTTTAAATTTATCAATTTATTTTTATTTTGGTTTAAATTTTACCATATTTATATTTTCTTAAATGATTTAATATTTTAAAGCAAATTTAAAGGTTTATTTATCCACTTTCAAAATACTTAAATTAAATATTTTTAACGTTGTTTACACCATTTTTTTTTCTTCCTCTACTGTTGTTGTTTATCACAAGTTATGGTGAAGCTTGAGGATATTGTACGTTTTTTATTGAGCTTTTTTGACTTTTAATCTGTGACTTTGTAATTTTCAGATTGCGCAGGCCGATAGTCAATTAGCAAGTCGACATTATCCAGAAGGGTTGTACACATTTCTGATGAATTACTCTTCAAACGAATTAGATACACGCAAAGCGCATTGTTGTCTTCTCCGTGCTATGAATTCAACTACAGATGAAAATAGGCTTACCTGCGTTAGAGAGGGTCAGCGCTGGTTGAAAAAGGCAGAACAACGAGGGGAACTTGGTTTATACGGTCTTGTGATCAAGTTTGTTATTCGAAATTTTTCACATAATTTTTTAATTAAGATCTAAACTACTTGGTTTCAAAATTTATATTAGTGATTCGGACTTGAAAAATGCTAAGCGAGGCTTCAAAATTTATGTGAGATTTCAAATTTAGACTTAACTAATCTTTTTACAGAAAATGATGATGTTATCTTCATACGTGCCGTATTGAACTTTCATGCAGCGTCTTTAAATTGTTTTCAAAAAGCTGCAATAGCCAGCGCGTGTTGCATTTCTAGACCGATTTTGTACAAATCGACATTTTCTGAGGCGCTGAAGAACTTCCAAAAGTCAAGTCAACCATTAATAGTTTTAAAAAGAATTTAAACATTTTAGATGCAAAAGCAAACAATTGAATCAATTTGTTATGCCTTCATGTGAGCAATACTTTACTAATAATTTTTTATTCTTAAATAATTTTTAGGTGTTATCAGAAACTTAAAAACAAGAATTTGGCTCGTGAGCAATATAATCTTCTTGTACGAATGGAGAGATGCCTTGAACTTGATGAGGTTTGTAAGAATATCAAAAATTTTCATAAGTTCGCTGAACTTTTTATAGAAAATTTTTTAGTGTGAGATTTGAATGATTTTTTCAGTGAAAGTACTGTGTTTTCGTTGATTTAAAATCGTTTTTTAGCTGATTAAATTTACACATTATTAGGAACTCTTTGAATTTGTCGAGGATGAACAAAAGAAATTATGAGGGGAAAGAATTGATAGATTATAAATTAAATAAAGCTTTATCATTTTTCCTTGTTTGTTTTGTTTTAGATTGTAAAGCTGCGGAAAACAAATTTTTTCGGAATTAATACAAACATTTCTGTTTCTAATTTTTTGCTTAATTTCAAAAATTGTTTTCCGGATAGAGATTCTCCTTAAAATTATTTTGCCTATTGTATAAAATATTTAACTACATAGGTATATACACAATTTTATGAATACACAATTTTATGTTTTTGTTGTTTGTTTTTATTGATTTCTTAATAAATATTTTGAGAGGTTTGGGCTTATGAATGAATTTACAAGTTGATCAAAAAAAACTTTAAAAAATATGTCGCAGTGACAAAAAACCCTCCCTTCCTTTAAAATTACTATAAAAGCCAATCAAGATGAAAACTTCATTCTCCATTTCCAAAAACCTACAAAAACAATTTGAACTTATACAACAACAATAAGTGCTTCACATCTTGAACCACCAAAGAATGACGCTGCCCACCGCCAGCTGCCGCTACGCCGGCACTGCCAGCTCCACCGCCAACAGTCGTGCACCGAGCAGAGTTGTCTCGAAACTAAAAAATAATCGAAACTCGAAAATCGAAAAAAAATCTAAAATGATCGAAAACGAAAATCGAAAATTTCTTTAAAATTTTCGAAATCGAAAAACGAAAATCGAAAGAAAAAAAACCTCGAAAATCGAAATAATTTTAAATGAATAAAAAATTTTATTTTCAATAATCAAAATTGTATAATTCAATATTTTTATGAAGAAAAAGCAATTTTTCGAGATTATCAGAAGAAAGTTGGCCTCTATACTTGTTAACAATATAGCCTGCTGAAGAAAATAATCGCTCCGCTTCAACGCTGCTTGGTGGAGAAGAGAGATACTCGAAAATCTCAAAATTTTCTAAATCGAAAAACGAAAATCGAAAATTTCTTTAAAATTTTCGATTTCGAAAAACGAAAATCGAAAGAAAAAAACCTCGAAAATCGAAATTTCGAGGCAACTCTGGCACCGAGTGAAGTGTCTTCCAAAAAGAAAGGAGGGAAAGGAAAGGCTGCTTCTGTTGGGGGAGGAGGAGAAGGAAATTCTCTGCCACCACCGTCAACATCTCCAAGTCCAAGTGGTCCTTTTAAGTGGACGCTTATCCTGTGTATGATTCAATTCTGGCTTTGCGTTCTGGAGCTATTCCAATAAACGACAGTGGAAGTCAATGTCGACCGCCAAATGTCAATCGTGACAAGTTGACAAGTTCAACTTCGACAAGTTGAAGCTCAAAACTCGTTGATATTCGTCCGGCGCTGCTGAAATGGCTTGATGGGCAGGATAAGTTGCTTGGTGCTGCTGAGAAGAGTTCGGGACTTGAACGGGAAAAGGTGAGGGGATTTCTTTCGATGCGATGTTATAATGAGCTAATCTTTCTTTCTAATTGCAGATTTTCTATGATTTTCTTCGCTCTGGTTGAAGCTGGCTCAGGTGGCGGTTTCATCTGCAACTTGATTGGCGTCGCTTATCCTGTGTATGATTCAACTCTGGCTTTGCGTTCTGGAGCCTATTCCAATAAACGACAGTGGAAGTCGATGTCGACCGCCAAATGTCAATCGTGACAGCGACATTGACATTTGATTGTGTTCCAATAAACTAAAATCAACTTCGTGACATTTTCGATGACATCGACACTAATTGTCGACATTGATTTAGGATTGTGTTCCAGATGAACAATCAGTCGATGTCGTTGTCAAAATGTCGATGTCAATATTAAAATATGTGTTTTTCACGTTCTTTTTGTTTTTAAATTATTATTTTTTTTAATTTTAGCCTAAAATCATTTAGAAATGGATGAGAATAGTAAAATTGTTTTTTCGAAAGCTGTTTTTGAACGAAAGGAAGATCTCTTTGGACAATTTTCTGGCAAATTAACTTGGGATATTAAGCAAAAGTTATGGTAACAAATTTATGACGAGTGTTCAGATTCCGGTTGTAGAGGTTAGAACATTTAAGTAAAGTTACTTGGCAAAACTTACAACGACGAAGAAAAGAAAACTATGACAAAAGCAAAAAGACTGGAGAAGGATCAATTAAATTTAGCCAGGTTTATTTAAAATTAATTAAAACAAAATTTACAATTTTTATTAATTAGATTGACGAACATGTCCTCAACATAATTGGACGAAATAGTGACAAACTTGATGGTGTCGATGTTGCAGACACTCGTCAACCATGAACTCGAACAGAGGAGGATGCTTCAAATTCAAACATTGATGTAGTGACTGGTAAATTTTTTATATTTTCTTAAATTTTATTTAATTTTAAATTTAGGATGTTTGTAGCTCCCCACAACACAATAACCCAATTATCGATACCAACTATAACAAAACTCAAACTTCATCAAAAGCAAAGCGTAAATTACCTACAAAAGCTGAATTTTCTAATGAGCCTTAAAAATCGTTTAGAACCACCAAAACTATTCTTCATACTTTTGTTCGTCTTTCAATGTTTATTTTTCTTCTGAATTTTGAAGAGTTTTCTTTATCTATTGTTATTGTTCGTCTTTCAATGTTTATTTTTCTTCTGAATTTTGAAGAGTTTTCTTTATCTATTGTTATTGTTCGTCTTTCAATGTTTATTTTTCTTCTGAATTTTGAAGAGTTTTCTTTATCTATTGTTATTGTTCGTCTTTCAATGTTTATTTTTCTTCTGAATTTTGAAGAGTTTTCTTTATCTATTGTTATTGTTCGTCTTTCAATGTTTATTTTTCTTCTGAATTTTGAAGAGTTTTCTTTATCTATTGTTATTGTTCGTCTTTCAATGTTTATTTTTCTTCTGAATTTTGAAGAGTTTTCTTTATCTATTGTTATTGTTCGTCTTTCAATGTTTATTTTTCTTCTGAATTTTGAAGAGTTTTCTTTATCTATTGTTATTGTTCGTCTTTCAATGTTTATTTTTCTTCTGAATTTTGAAGAGTTTTCTTTATCTATTGTTATTGTTCGTCTTTCAATGTTTATTTTTCTTCTGAATTTTGAAGAGTTTTCTTTATCTACTTGTTATTGTTCGTCTTTCAATGTTTATTTTTCTTCTGAATTTTGAAGAGTTTTCTTTATCTATTGTTATTGTTCGTCTTTCAATGTTTATTTTTCTTCTGAATTTTGAAGAGTTTTCTTTATCTATTGTTATTGTTCGTCTTTCAATGTTTATTTTTCTTCTGAATTTTGAAGAGTTTTCTTTATCTATTGTTATTGTTCGTCTTCCAATGTTTATTTTTCTTCTGAATTTTGAAGAGTTTTCTTTATCTATTGTTATTGTTCGTCTTTCAATGTTTATTTTTCTTCTGAATTTTGAAGAGTTTTCTTTATCTACAGATATTGTTCGTCTTTCAATGTTTATT
>ABLG01002085.1:0-22201 GCA_000172435.1 Meloidogyne hapla
ATGTCAAAAGCAAATAATGGTCAATTAATTTAAAGAGGCAGTCAATATGAGAGAGGAGTCATTTTTCCGAGTTTAGTAAGATACTTCCGCATTTCAGGACCTATGGCCACTGGGTCTTGGTACATGCATTAGTCTATTCATTCATATTTTGGCTTTCTTAAAACTTAAAATTAAATGGAGAAAAATGATTAGGCTAAAGCATGTAAAAATAGGCTAACGTCATTTTTATTTTATTTTGATAAACTTTACTTCTGACCATTGTTTCCTTTGACCATTTATTATTTTATAAGAAAAGGAGAAAAGAAGGAAGGAGAAGAAAAGGAAAATGTGGGGAGATAACCGACAAGTACCCACAAAACTATTTTTTATATTTAATATATCCAAATTTATTAATAAATAATATTCTTAACAATTTTTAATAATCAAATATTTATGAAGCAAAAATGAATCTAACCGAATTTTTTTCAGAGTGTCAATGTTTATTTTTTCTAAATTTAAAAATAATTATAATAATTATCTAAATTTTATTAAAATTTTACTGTTATATTCAGTAATAGAAAAATATCAAGAAAATTATTTAGCTGTTCTTTTGATAAGAGATATAAAAAATTTTTAACAATTACATTTAAAAAATGAGATTATTATTGCACGAAAGGTAAAATTGAAGTTAAAATTATATCCGGCAATAAAATTACCCTACAAAAAAGAAATTGTTAATTTATTTTAAGATAACAATTATTATCTGAAATTGTTTATCTAATATTAAAATAGTATTATATTTTTTTATAAAATTATTTAATTATTAATAAAGCTAATAAAAAAGAATATAAAAGAAATTTAAAATTAATTTAAATGAATATTTTTTAAATAACGAAAAATGCTGAAATTATATATAATTTATTTCAGAGAGTTTTATTGTTTAATTTAATAACAATAAAACAATACTAATTAAGATAAATATTATTTATTATAAATATATTATTCACTATATATAATTATTTAATTTAAATGTTTAAGTCTATGCAAATGAGATAAGTATAATGGCCAAATCTCATTAATTAAAACTAAAACTTTATACTCATTATTAATATTAAATTTTTAAAACAAATAAAAAATTTAGCCATGCAAATGTGTCATTCACAAATGTGTCATTTTAGACATTAAAATACGATTTTGTCATAAAATCCTTCGTAATGGTCGTATTCATTCCAAACCAGGGTTGCCGCCCGAAACCCGGCCTTTTTTGTACCCGAAACCCGTACCCGAAATTTTGGCCATCCCGTTACCCGAAAACATTTTTGGGAAAACCCGATACCCGAAACCCGTTCCTGAAAATTTTTCTATTTCCTTCTTTTAAAAGGATAAAAGATTTCCTTCTAAAAGATTTCCTTCTTTTAGAACATTTTTACCAAAATTTCCTTGGGGGTTTTTTTTTGCTTTAATTCCATCAAAAATAACGCAAAACACAACGCAAGGCCTTTTACGCAACTTTTTTTCGCTCGCCTTTAATTCGCTTGCTTCTGGTTGGGAATACATTTAATTAAATTTGAAATAATTGCGAATATTTATATTGACTGATTGAAGCGCGCGCAATTTAATTTTTTAGATTCTCCACCCCTTTTAGCTATCACGAGCAATTCCTTAAGAAATAAAAAAAATAGAGTAATAAATCCGCATTTATTTTAAGGAAAAAAGAATATTGGCAGATTTAAAGTTATTATGTTTTGAAATTTAAAAATATTTATGAAGGAAAATCCGCAACTATATTTATTATTACCGTATTTTCTCCAATTGAATTACCCTCTCTAGTTGAATGACCGTCTCCATTAGAATGACCCTTTGTGATGGCAAATAATGCGATGGAAGTTTCTCCGAATCTCAAAGACGATGTTAACAAAGGGTATAAACTTATTAGATAATCAATGGAACAAATTAAAGAGGTTGATAAAGAAGTTGGTAAAAATATAGATTATATTGCTCAACACGTTGAAAATAGATATAAAGAAATATTTGAAGAACTTAAAGAAGATTGGAAGATTAAGAAGACATAACAAAGACAAAAGACATAACTAAGAGAATATAGTTTTAACTTTTATCTAATTTATGTTTGTTCTAAATATAAAAATATGGCTTATATTAATTTCATTTTTAATACATATGTATATAGTTCCTTGGGCCCGTATACTAAAAACTCGGTAGAGGTCAACCTTGACTCTTTGCATCTACAAACTTTAAAGCTTGATTTTGGTACCAATGATTTCCATTTTACGTTTACTTCAGCACAAGGGCCCTGGTCTCTTTAAGAGTGATTGCGAAAATTAAAATATTTTTTATATTCTCCGTTGTGGCGCCTACATCTAGAAGAATAAAGTAAAAAAAAGTTATCTCATATTTTTACTTAATATATAAAAATTAAATTTTTTTTTCTAATATTTTCAAATTTTATTTAAAAATTAATAATATTTGCAAAATTTGGTACTTTTTTCATATCGCGCCCCCTCCCTATTTGAGTCTCAAAAATAATCCTTTCCTTTCTGTCAATCAAAAGGAGGGAAGTAAGACCTGTCAATCAAAATAAAGATGAGAAAAGGAAAATAGGGCAAAATGCACGGGAATCTAACTTTTTTCATAATTACATATTTCAGAGTTTAGTACAATACTTCCACGCTTCTGGACCTATGGCCAGTTCGTCTTGTTACATACGTCAGCCTATTCATTCAAATTTTGACCTTCTTTATGTAAAATTTTTCCTAATTTGTAATAATTTATACATAAAAAGCCAAAATTTAAATGAATAGGCTGATGTTGAATGGATAGACTAACGTATGTAACAAGCCCAACTGGCCATAGGTCCCGAAATGCAGAAGTATCTTACTGAAACCAGAAAAAAGTTTTTGGAGAAAACCATAATTTTAAATAAAAATTGAAGTTTGACCATTATTAACTCATAATTCCTTTTGTTTGACAGGAAAAGGAACTCTTACTTCTTGATTGACAGAAAGGAAGGGATTATTTTTGAGACTCAAATAGGGAGGGGGGCGGGATATGAAAAAAGTACCCAAAATTTTTCACGAGTTTTGCAGGGATTTTTAATGTTTAAACAACTTCACTGTTGTCGATTTTTTAAATTTCAAAAATGCCTCTTCCCTCTTACATGTATAGGAATTGATTTTCGATTGCATTAACGATTATTTGACATGTGAATAAAAATTGACAAAAATATAATAGAGGCTAGAGAATTTGAGGACTTTACGAAGGCATGGTTAAACGCTTCTTTAATGCTTAAAGCAGATTTCTGCAAATTTTTAAAAATCCGCAAATCAAATATATGAATTTTATTATAAATTTAATTGTTTCTCCATAGGATGTCGAAACTCCCGAAAAACTGAAGCCTATTGAAATCGGAACAGAGGGGTAATCACTAAAAATATGCCCTTAGTATGGTACCTTATTTCAAATAAAAACTCTTTATTTTAAAATAATTAGAATGTTAGGTGGGTGTAAGCTAATTCGTTCTGAATCATCAAAAATCATCATCAAAAATTTTTTTGAAAAATAATTATAAACATTTTTTTATTTCGTTCCTTCGTTCTGTAGCGGGTGAGTTACTTCTTCAATGATTTGTTTTTGTGGAAAATAATTGGTACATAAGAAATGAAAATTTCGAAGAAATTAAAATTCGGTGGCGTATAAATGAGAGATGAGACTTTTTTATGAGTGAATATTTTTAAATATTCTTCAACTTCTATTTTATTAAAACTAATTTTTATAATGGCTAACTATCAATTTGCACTTGATTTTGCGGATATTTAAATGCGGACATTATGTCTATCACTGCCTCAAGCATGCTCGCATGTAAAATTTTTTGGCAATTCCTCTTAACAATAGAGGACCTCTCCATTTAAAAATTCCATAAATAAATTCTACTCACTCAATTCTACTCACTCAATTTTGATTTTTCGCCAATTAATTTTTTCTATCGTTAATTTTAACTCTTTAATCTAAAATAATGTTTTCGCTGTTAGTTAATTTGTTTTTTCACTTTCTGCATAAATTTGTTTTTCTTGGTTTGTTAAAAACTAATTTTAATAAAACAGATATGGTACTGCAAATCCTCCTTCTAATTCCTATTTTATCCACATTATCAAATGGAATGGATAACCCTGATATAAACCTAACTTCCTGTGAAAATTCTTGTTGGAAATATAATAAAGCGGAAAGATTAGTACCTGATAGATGTAAACATCTAGTATTGAAAGCCGGCAGAAAACAATGTTGGAAAAGATTTTGTAAAATATGCAATGAGACATTTAAGCCTATATATACAAATGTTGGAGAAAGTAGTACTTCAGGCTCTGGACAACATGTTGAATCAAACTGGGAGGAAGGAGAGTCTTCATCATCTCAAAACTTCCCAAATCAACTTTATGATAATATTCAAAATCTGTTTGGAGCAATGTATTTGAATGGTATTTAATCTTACTTAATTTTAAATTTAATTTTATTATATTCTTTTTATTGTAAATTCAGAACAAGCAGTTCCAATTAATCCCGAGGATGCAACAGGTAGTTATAAATTTATTTTTTGTTGAAAACTTTTTTGCCGACTCGTCTTTTTGGAGTCCCTTCTCATATTTTCAACGACCATATAATCTGTAAGTGTACTTACATATTCCGTTTGGCCTAATCCTGTCATTATTAACTAGAGAATATATCGTTTAAAAGCCCTCGTCAATAACTAAAACTTTTTAATATTTTGTATTTATAAATTAAAATAGATGCATATTTGGCTTCAATCTTTCAAAACTTAAGCATACAACGTGAGTCTTATGAATTCATAATTTAGTTAGATTGTTAAATGCCACTATTTTTCTTTAATATTTTCACAAATCTGTTTCTATATTTTCTGGCAAACCAACTTTTATGATATCAGACTTTAATATAAAAATAAAAATTAAAGATCGCTATGACAAAGATAACATTCAACTTTTATTAATGTTTAATGAAAAAATTCTTAAAAATGTGATAGATATATGTGGAAATCAAAATCATGAACCTTGGAGGGTTTGGTTTTGTACTAAAGCAAATCGTATAGAAAGAACTATATATGACGCTATACCACTGAATCATCGTCACGATTTTCAAGTTGATATTGTTTTCAATGGTTTAGCCAAACATTTTTCGAGCTGATTTTTTTGATGTGAAAAGTGCATTTTGCATAAATGAACATATAAATGAACTAAAATATGAAGAACTTTGTCAAAAAATTTGGTTTATGACTATTTCAGCAAATGAAGATGAAAAGCTAGATGGATTAAATAACCATATTGGGGTAATTTTATTATATACAAATATTAAAGTTTTATTATTTGTAGTAGTAAAACCCCTCTATTTGCCACGAAAGACAGGATGAAGAGATTGTTCATTATATGGAGATTTCAAGCAGTGCTTGGAATTTTCTATTTTGCTCATACTCATACATCATACCGACAATTTTTTTCACTCATACATCATACTCATACCGGCACTTTTTTGGACCTCATACTCATACATCATACCGGCTAAAAAATGACCTCATACATCATACTCATACTCATACAGGCACTTTTTTAGGCCTCATACTTGGGGGGAATTTTTTTCTTAAATTATAATAGGGAAAATCATTTTATCGTTTAAAGAAATGTAATAAAATGATATTTTTAAGGATGTAATCGTAGAATTTAAAACCATGCCCAAGACTCCAAGAATTAGATTCATCTCATGTCTATTAGTACACCCTTTTAGCGCCGCAGGCGAAAATTTTGAAGTTATTATAAAGCCAAGTGGAGGAAAATTCACTTTTTTCTAACCCAAGACCAAGATTACCACCAAGAGAAAAGGGAAGTAAGTGAAAAGTGTTGACTTAAGCCCCGCAGATAAAATTTTGAAATTATGGCACCGAAAGCACTTAAAATGTGTATTTTCAGCGCCGCAGGCGAAAATTTTTTATTTTTAAGCCCCAAAGGGGAAATTTTTCACCTTTTTGGTCTAATTTGATCATTAGGCCACAGAAAATACAAATGCCAAATGAACAATAATATTTAAAAGTATGAGCGGTATGAGGCTAAATATCTCATACTCATACTCATACCTGCCCTTTTTGGACCTCATACTCATACTCATACATCATACCGGCTAAAAAATGACCTCATACATCATACTCATACAGGCATTTTTTTGCACCTTATACGACATACCATACATCATACCTGGGTTTGAGTACGAGTATGAGTATGATTTTTGGTATGAGCTTCCAAGCACTGATTTCAAGTGTCTCACTGCATAATATTGCAGTGTCTTACTGTATAAGTTTACACTGAGAGAAGAACCGGGAAGAGCATGCCAACTTCGGAAGATTCTGTCCGTGGTTCTGTTAGAGCCCGGAGTTGGGCTTAGATCGTACTCGATATTTTTCGATATATCGACGATATATTGAAAAATATAGTCTATAACATGGCTCTAGTTAACGAAGTTATTCGATATCGATATATCGAAAACTATCGATATAGTACTCGATATAGTACTTACGGGCTAGGTCCATGGTTCCCGATACTTTTGGCAGTCCCAGGGTACCAAGGTTCCTGAATTCCTAATTCTTCATGTTTTTTTAAAATTATGCAATTAAAATATTATTTGATAAAATTTAAAATTAAAGAAACTGATAGACGAGGGATTCAAAGCCCACAATGATTATAAAACAGGTCAAGTGAATATAGATTTGATTGCAAATGTAGATCAACTGAGAGAAAATATACCTGAAATTAAAAATTATATCGACGTTTTATATCCAAAAGTATTTGAAATTGGATGTGAAATCTCAATTGCCATAAAAAGTCTTTGTGAAATAGGAGCGCCTGTTGATTGTTATTCGCTAAAATCGGCACTTTCAATTTTTATTTATTTATTTATTCATAAAAAAAAAATGTCATCGAAAGGGCGCGCCACTTATTCCGACAACAATGTCGTAGTGTGGCGCAAAAAAAAAAAAAATAAATATTTAAAATACATAAAAAACAACAAAAAACTAAATATAATTAAACTATAGTCAAGGAGCAAATAAATAATATAAAAAAAATCATACGAATGAGATAATTTTTTTTTTAAATAAATATACTTTTATACCGGCTATTTTAATTCCTATATACCCTCTATTTTGATTCAGTAGCAAAATTTAATGGTGAAAAGTCAGAAGAATTGCGCTTTGCCATTTATTTTTGACCAGCAATATTACCCAAATTAAAATGTCTCTGATTTCCTTAAAAAAAAACAATTTAGTTAAAAATATAAGTAAAATAAAATAAAATAAAAATAATTTACAAAAAGTAATCAAAAAAAACAATATGTGAAAAGGAAGATAGTGTAGAGAGATAGAAAAAAAGATATTTGTTACAAAATATCAGAATGCCAAAATATCATCTAAATTAAGAAATTTAAATTATTTAATTTTGGTTCTTACAAAATATATTAATGGATTTTGTATTAATGGATTTTGTAATTATAGGATTTTGTAAGACTACAACAAATATTTTTCTATTGAATAAGAATTGCTTTTACTTTATTTTTAAAACTAAGGGTTGTTTTAGTGGCTCTAGTTTCTTCGTTTAGAACATTCCACATTTTGGTTACCCTATTAATGAAGGAACTTGAACTTTTAAAATTTTGATTTTTTGATAGTAGATAAAAATTTTTTCTCTTAGAAATTTTAAATAATTGATCAGATTTTAGATGTGTATATCCATGTAAAATTTTATGAGCAAGAACTAAGTCATATGTTTTTCGACGGTTTTCTAATGTTGGAAGATTTAGAAATTCTATCCGTTGTAAGTATGGTATATAGGGTATTGAGCATTTTTTTAGTAAGCATTTGGTAAATACTTTTTGGCATTTTTCAAGTTTATTAATGTCTGATTTTAGTTGAGGATTCCAAGTTTCGGGTGAGTATTCCAATAGCGGTCTTATATAACTTTTATATATCGTAAGCCATATTTTTATAGACTTTGATTTAATTATTCTAAATACAAAATTCATTCTCATGTAAGCTATCCTAATAATTTTCTGTATATGCTCTTGAAATTTTAATTTATTATCTATTATTATTCCTAAATCGCGAATGGATTCTACTTCATTAATAGTGTTATCAAATATTTTATATTGATCTGTAGGGTTATTTTTTCCTATATAGATAATAAATGTTTTGTTAGTGGCTATGTTTAATTTCCATTGTGTGGCCCATTGTTCAATATTTTTTATAGCAATATTAAGTAATTTTCTTTCATTTTTTGTTTTATGTAAGACATATATTTTTACATCATCAGCAAAAAGCTTAATTTTTATACCATTAGGTATAATATCAGGTAAGTCATTAATATAGATAAGAAATAGCAATGGACCTAAAACCGATCCTTGAGGTACCCCTGATTTAATGTTTCTAGGTTTAGATAGTTTATCATTTATTTTTACCCTAAATGTTCTTTGGGAAAGAAATGTTGTAATCCATTTTAAAATTTTTCCTCTTATACCTATTTTATGTAGCTTTATAATTAACAGATCATGTGGTACTGAATCAAATGCTTTTTTGAAGTCAATATAAATACAATCTATATTCTTTTTGCCCATTATAGCATCATACCAATCTTCTAGCGTCGAAATTAGTTGTGTTGTTGTAGATCTATTTCTTATAAATCCATATTGTTCGTTACTAAGAAGATTATTATCCATTAAGAACTGAATTCCATTAAGAACTGAAAACTTAAAAATTTTTTAATTTTTAAGCCCCAAAGGGGAAAATTTTTCACCTTTTTGGTCTAATTTGATCATTAGGCCACAGAAAATACAAATGCCAAATGAACAATAATATTTAAAAGTATGAGCGGTATGAGGCTAAATATCTCATACTCATACTCATACCTGCCCTTTTTGGACCTCATACTCATACTCATACATCATACCGGCTAAAAAATGACCTCATACATCATACTCATACAGGCATTTTTTTGCACCTTATACGACATACCATACATCATACCTGGGTTTGAGTACGAGTATGAGTATGATTTTTGGTATGAGCTTCCAAGCACTGATTTCAAGTGTCTCACTGCATAATATTGCAGTGTCTTACTGTATAAGTTTACACTGAGAGAAGAACCGGGAAGAGCATGCCAACTTCGGAAGATTCTGTCCGTGGTTCTGTTAGAGCCCGGAGTTGGGCTTAGATCGTACTCGATATTTTTCGATATATCGACGATATATTGAAAAATATAGTCTATAACATGGCTCTAGTTAACGAAGTTATTCGATATCGATATATCGAAAACTATCGATATAGTACTCGATATAGTACTTACGGGCTAGGTCCATGGTTCCCGATACTTTTGGCAGTCCCAGGGTACCAAGGTTCCTGAATTCCTAATTCTTCATGTTTTTTTAAAATTATGCAATTAAAATATTATTTGATAAAATTTAAAATTAAAGAAACTGATAGACGAGGGATTCAAAGCCCACAATGATTATAAAACAGGTCAAGTGAATATAGATTTGATTGCAAATGTAGATCAACTGAGAGAAAATATACCTGAAATTAAAAATTATATCGACGTTTTATATCCAAAAGTATTTGAAATTGGATGTGAAATCTCAATTGCCATAAAAAGTCTTTGTGAAATAGGAGCGCCTGTTGATTGTTATTCGCTAAAATCGGCACTTTCAATTTTTGCTGCAGAAATGTTTATAACTTCAATTTATACTGAAGAGTTTGATAATTTGGTTGGAAAATGGCCAATTTCTATTTATAATAAATTTGATGAAGGTAAGAGTTCAAAAAATTAGTGTTGATTTCTGATTGTATTTTTAAATTAACGTACCTTCTGACAGGCATTTTTAATTGTTTCTCAAAAGTGGCATTATAGTATTTTACCAAATTTTTATTAAACAAATTAAAAAATTTATTTTATTCGATTTACTCTTAAGTCGGTTACCCTAACTTTTGAGAAGTCCAGTCGTTGAGAAGCCCCAGGCGATAAGAGGGAGAATCTAAACATTACAGAATAAAGGATTATAATTTAAATAGACAAACAACTTTTATTAACGTTCAATGAAAAAATTCTAAAAAATGTGTTAAATATATGCATTGATGCAAATAACCACACTAATCAACAAACATGGAAGGATTGGTTATGCACTAAAGCAAATCTTATACAAGAAACATTAAATGACCTTATACTACCAAATAATTGGTATAAGTCATCGGAAGAAGTAACTACAGTATTCAATAATTTGGCAGAATATTTTAGAGGAAATTATTTCAATGTGGAAAGCGAATTTTGCATAAATCATTTAAATCAGAATAAATATGAAGAGCTCAAACAAAAAATACATTTTATGACTATTCATGCAGATGGAAGTGACCGAAATAGAAAGCTTTATGAATTAAATGACTATATTGAGGTACTTTTATTATTTTACAAAAAATTATAAAATATTTGTAATTGTATCCCCTATAGTGAAAACGAAGTGTGGGTGAGTATAGAGAGAGGATATATGGGAAGGTATAGCGAGAGAGCTTACTGTATTACAAAAATTAAAATTTTAATAAATTAATTAAAATTTTTAATTAAATGTAATCAGGATTTTTAGCCTAATTTTTCATTTCTCTCTTTAAATTAATTAAATATACTAAATATTTTAATAAAATTTAATATTAAAGAAAATGATAGACGAGGGTTTCAAAGCCCATTATGATTATAAAAATGGCCTTGTGATTGCAGATAATTTATACCCAAAATTATTCGAAATTGGATGTGAAATCACAATTGCTATAAAGACTTTTTGTGAAATTGGAGTGCCTGTTAATTGTTATTCGCTAAAATCGGCACTTTCAATTTTTTCTGCAGAAATGTTTATAACTTCTATTTATACTGAAGAGTTTGATAATTTGGTTGGAAAATGGCCGATTTCTATTTATAAGTATATTGATGAAGGAGAGAGTTCAAATGTTGGAGGAAGTGATTATTGAAATTTGGGATGATTTTTGGATTTTAGTTTTTAGATTTACGTAAATTTAACTCATAGAGAACCATGAAATCTTTTCTATATATTTTTCTTAAAGAAATATCTTTCTTAAAGAAAATTCTTTATTTCTTTCTTTTTCGGGTATATTTTTCCTTTTTCTTATTTTTTTCTTTTGATCTTAAGTTTTGACTTAAGAAATTCCTTGGGGTTTTCTGTCTTGGTAAATTAATTTGGTAAATTAATTTTCGATGAAATTCTTTAACATATTAGAGAATCAAAGAAAACCCCTTAACATAGAAAATTTATTTTACGGGTATATGTTAAAATTTATCTAAATTCATAAATTTATCTAAGTATGTTAATTTTTTCAATGTTAAAATTTTTCTAATCTTTATCGTATGTTATAATTGTTATTTAAATCCCGAGATAAATTCTATCTATCATAGTTTTTTCATTATAAAGCATTTAATAAACCATAATTTCCTGCCAACAAACAGACTTAGAAATGGAAAACAGGGCGTTGTCACAGATCTGAAGTAATAATAGAATAGAATGAATCCCGATACATTTAATCACCTTGTGGCGACATGTGCCTTTGACCATTTATAGTTTTTATGAGAAGGAGAAGAGAAGGAAGGAGAAAAAATAAAATTTGGGGATATAACCGGATAGTACTAACGCTTAATCGCTTAATATCCTCAAGTGTCGGGTTACAAAAGTTAAAAACTCATGGTTTTAGGGTAACTCTTAGAGTAAACTTGTCTTATCATTTTAAGTCAAATCTTACAAAAAGATAAATTTTTTGAACACAAAAAAGCCCTGTCAGAATCCTCAAGTCTTGTCCACTACAAACTCCTTCAATCACTGTTTAACGGTCTACGGTAATCGGTAATAAACTTTTGGCGGTTTCTTCTTGTTTAATAAAATTTTTAAATCTCGCAATCAATTTTTAAAATATTTTTCATTCCTAAAATGTATATTTTTCGTCCTTGATAATTGTCAATCAATTCATGCTCTTCGCTATATAGCCTTGCACATACATTATACTCTGTCGAATATTTTTTTAACTGTAAAATAGAATCCACACAAGAAAATTGATTCCTTTTACTACCTAACTCACACACACTCTAAATAAATGACAACTCCCTCTGGGAATCCATGTGAATAAATTTATTCCTTTTACTTTCTAACTCACACACACTCTAAATAAACGACAAATCCCTCTGGGAATCCATGTGAATAAATTGATTCCTTTTACTTTCTAACTCACACACACTCTACATAAACGACAAATTCCCCTCAGAATCCATGAGAATAAATTTATTCCTTTTACTCTCTAATTCAAAAACTCTCTACATAAACGATAACCACTTCCCCTCAAAAAATTCCCTCGCACAAATTTTTTTTAAATAAATATAAATTCATTTACGTGCTTATACATTCATTTTTATAAAATTATCGTTTAATTATTTCTTTAATAAAATTATTCATTTAATAAAATTAACAAAATTAAATAACAAATAAAATCGTATATTTTCATTATTTAGAGAAATTAAAATTCGGGGGATTATAAATGAGAGATTAGACTTTTTGTATGAGTGAATATTTATGAGTGATTACCGCCAAAAAAATTTTTTTTTAAAATGCGGAAATTATTTCTATTATTACCTCAAGCTTGCGCGTATGTACAATTGACAATTTAGACGTTAAATAAAATTTTTGGCAACTGCGTGTTCCTCTTAACAATGTGAGAGTCCCCACTCCATTTAAAAATCCCATAAATAAATTCCATACAATCTCAATTTTAATTTTTCGACAATTAATTTTTTCTATTGTTAATTTTTACTCTTTTTTATTTTAAAATAATGTTTTTCGCCTGTTAGTTAAATGTTTTTTCCTTTTCTTCTTAAAGTTGGTTTTCTTGCTTTGTTGGTTTTCTTGTTTGTTGCTTTACTAATTTTAATAAAATAGATATGATGCTGAAAATCCTCTTTCTAATTCCAATTTTATTCCCATTAGCAAAAGGAATGGATAACTCCGATGTAAACGAATATTCTTGTGAAAGTTCTTGTTGGAATTCCTATGGAAATGTATGCCCTGGAAGATGTCTGAATTTAAAGGATGAACAACTTGAACTTAACTGCTGGCAAGATTTCTGTATAATATGCGGGGAGCAATTTGGGAATGTAAATTCAAATGTTGGAGAAGGAAGTACTTCTAACTCACAGCACAATGTTGAATCAAACTGGGATTGGGTGGAAGGTGAATCTTCAGCACAACCTTCATCGAATTCTTTCCAAGTTTACGATAATATTCTAAAGCAGCTTGTGGCAGAGTTTTTGAATGGTAATTATTTTGCATATTTTATTAAATATTTTTTGTGTGTGATTAAATCAAACACCAAGGATTTTATAGCACTTATATGTGGAGGGGTAGTTTGAGGATTTATACATACTTGTTAGTAATACTCAATACCTTGCCTGCTCAGGATTTACAAGCAAACTAAACCTGATTGCCTCCCCAATCAAGTGTTGACGAACTACACTAAATCGGCTAGGGATTTTGTATCTCACTTTAGGTGAAGTAGTGTGTTAACTACTACACCAAGATTTATATTTATTTTACAAGTTGATTGTGGATTTTTTTGTTGTAAACTATGGAATCTTAGGCAAATTTCACATTTTTTCTCAATACTCTTTAAAATAAAAATAAAAGGAAGAAATATATATTTTTTAGAGATAAATATTAAAGTCATTCAAGTCTTGAAATAAACTAATTTTTTATATTTTTTATTCATTAGATGCAGATTTGGCAAACATTCACAATTTAAATAGAAAACGTAAGTTTACAAAAAAGATATTAGTTCAAATTAGGTTTTATACAATGTATATAATTAGATAGTGAATATTAAATTTGGAAAAAATAGATTTTTAACATTTTTAACTTTACGTTAGCCAATGTTTTCGACACTCAAAATATTTAAATTTTTATATATTCAAATTAAATTCAGCACAATATTTGAAACCACTCGTTCAAAATTTAAAAAAAACAAAGTGAGTTTTATTAATTAAAAATTTGATTTACTAAAGAAATCAAATGATGATTTCATGATCTACCGTATTTTCTCAAATAATTGCCCTCTCTCATCTAATTACCCTATCTGTTGCCCCCTATTTAATTATTAATTTCTGTGACTATTCCATTTTTGAGGTTGGGATTTTAAGTCTATCATATTAACAACAATGTGTCTGTAAATGGATAAAACATATTTATTTTTAAATTATCATATTATTTCATAATCCCAAAAATTTTACCAAAAAATTTTGATTTTTTGTATTAAAGATCGCAAGGACAAAGATGACATTCAACTTTTATTAATGTTTAATGAAAGAATTTTAAAAAACTTATTAAGTTTGTGTATTGATGCAAATATCTACAATAATCAACCAACTTGGAAGGATTGGTTTTGCGTTAAAGCAAATCGTATACAAACAACTTTAAATAGTATTATAATACCAACTGATCGTACCGATTTTCAAGTTAATATGGTTTTTGAAAGTTTAGCTAAATATTTTCGAGGCTATTATTTTGATAATAAAAACACATTTTGCATAAATCATATAGTACCAGAAAAGATTGATGTTCTCAAGGGTAAAATTAATGGCATGGTTAAATATAAAAATGATCAGGAGTTACATGAATTGAATGATCATATTGAGGTAATTTTATTATAATAGGAATGTTATAATAATATAAAAAATCAAATTCCCAAAAAGTGATATTTATTCGAGTATAAGGTGATATTTATATGAGTATCAGAAACTAGATATTGGCTCTTACCCAAATGAATCGGTTCCATAACAATTCTTTCTAATTTTTTGATAAATATTAAAAATAGTAATTTAACTTAGTTAAGTACGGTAATAAATAATTTCAAAAAAGTATCGAGTTGGAGAAGGCTAATGTTCAGTATGTTCCGGATCCAGTGATGTACCGGAACAGAAAATCGAACAGTTCAGGTTCAAGGCGGTTCCTGATTTGACATGAATAATTATAATTTAACATCAGAGCTGAATCCAAATATCTTTTGTTCGATTTTTGGTTTTCTCTTTCGAATTACGTTTCGTAATTTTGAGAAATTTTCGTTATAAAATTTGTATATTTTCTTAGTTTAGATCCAGCTCTGATCATTATATAAAGTTTAATAAATAAAAGGATACGGTAACGAACTTAAAAATTATTGGCAAAATTTTAAATCTATTAAACTAAATATTAAAAATAATATAAATTTCATATTAAAGGAAAGTATAGATAAAGGCTTCAAGTTGAAAATAGGAGATAAGAAAAAACCTAAAAATGACAAAAATCAGTCGAATAATAAAGCAATTGAGCTTGGATGCGAAATTACTATAGCAATTCAAACTCTTTGTGAAAAAGGATCACCTGTTGATTGTTATTCGTTAAAATCGGCACTTTCAATTTTTGCTGCAGAAATGTTTTTAGCATCAATTTTTATTGAAGATTTTGACTATTTGGTTGGAAAATGGCCGATTGCTATTTATAAGAACTCTGGCCGACGAAGGGGTTAAAATTTTGCTGGAAATGATACGAAAATTCGCGACGATTATTGGTTTTTAGTTTTTAGATTAAAACACTTCTCTTATAGAGACTGAGGGCATCTTTATATTTTTCTAAGAGGGCATTCTAATATTTAAACAAATTTTTAGTAAACTTGGTATTATCTAAACTTGGTATTTATTAGATTGACAAATTTAGCCACAAAATTCTTGAATAATTACCCAGGTAATTTATTTAACATTTAAAAGACAGTGATGGAGTGTAATTAACACTAGGTAATTTTAACTTGTTGTACTCCTTTTTTTCCTTTTAAGAAATTCCACTTTTACCCTATAAAAATTAAATCAATCAAGAGGGATTAAATTTGGTTATATAAGCATGAGTGTCTTATAAGTTTCTAGAGAAAAAGTAAATCTAAAAATTTCAAATTTTGAAAATTTCAAATGTTATAATTTTGGTATCACGTTTATTTAATCATTTTTGTTTGATTTATTTGTCATAGGGAAAAGGAGGTAATTTGGGAAAGGATAAAAAAGGTGAACAACAAATTTCAAAATTACCTTAATCCTTTTTGAAAGAGGGTAATTATTTGAGAAAATACGGTGATATTTTCCCGTTTGTTGATAACAGATTTTCCTTGTTTTGATTTTTCATTATTTATTCTTTTATTTCATTAGAGATGTCCAAGACTTAGGTATTGATTCAAAATTTTTCTTGGTTTTTTCGGTCTTGTTCTTGGAACGTATTCTTAGTTTTTTCAATTAATTCTATTTGTCATTCCCTTTATTTTCGATGATTAAGATTAAAAAGGGGTAAACAAAAGGTGAAATTCATTAATTTTTCTATAGACTTTTTAAATTTTCAATGTTAAAATTTTTTCTAAATCTTTTATCATATGTTATACTTTTATTTAAATTACGAGATAAATTCTTTCTATCATTAGTTTAGTTTGGTTTTGATAAAAAATTTAAAGTCGGTACAAGGCCCAATCTTTGGAAGAAAACAAACCAAAATTTTTGCTAATATGAGTAAAACCAAACTCATTCTCCCAGAAATTCGAGGATATTATATTAGAAAATTTTTTGCTAATAAGTTGAATTTAGATATAACTTTTTGGTGTTATTTTTATTAAGATCATGACAAATTTTTATGTCCATGTTAAAATTTCTAAAAGATTCCTTTAAAATCTATCCTAATTCTCAAAATTTTAATAAGAAAATTTTAAAGAAAAATTTATGCAAAAATTAATTTTTCATCAAAACAACTCCGGTTTAGAATGTGCTCTACATAGAAAGTATTTACATAATGGTTATCTGTACGCAGATTTATCTTCCTATATTAGGTACTAGTATACTTTACCAAACTTGAAAGTAACTAGACCTTATAGCATATATACTCTCGAGCTGAGGAACATTCTATCGTATTTACCCTAATACAGGGCAACCTACATTTGAACATCCAATTCATAAACATTTGAGAGTCATGGTGGCCCTTTCCAAAACACCAAAATAGGGCGCAGACCTGCAAAAATTGGGCAAATGTAGGGCAAAAATTCCCAAAAAGATGACAAAAAATAAGTCAACACGGTGATAGTCAATTGGAGGTTGTCATTCTAATAGATGTTTTTTCATCAAACCCATCTATTCAATTAAAAATAGATGGGCCAATTTTAGTAAATAATGTGTATAATACATCAATTAATCCAATTGAATGACAGCTTTCTATCTATCTATACCCTGAAGGGTAATGCTAAATTTAAATGGATCTCCGTTTGTTTTTTGCCATATTATGTTTGTTGCAAAAAACTTGAATCTTATAATTCAACGTTTGATTGACTATCCATTGATATCTTTGTTAAATTATGAAAGACAAAATATACTAATGTAAGATAAATCTCTGTACTAGAACCGATGAGTATACCTAAATGTACTTGAATCAAATAAAATATAACTAGCAAAAGATTTTCATAAAATTCTTCACAATTCTCAAAATTCTTCCTTTTTCTAAATTAAAAAATATTTATCGAAAAATTTTAGTTTTCGATAAATAACTTATCAAGATATTAAATTATTTTCTCTGAAATTTATAATAAAAGGTTTACCAGTTTTTTTCATTTTATTGACGCTTGTATGGTGACAAAATATTGTAAATTACTTGATGCTTACTTAGTAAATGTTTCCAAAAATTCCCACTTCTTCCACTTGTAGCAAATTCTTTGTTACAAATTTTACATCTTAATTTATTCTCATTCGTAATATCTTCAAATGCTATCCAAATATAGGATCTTAAAATAATTTCCAATTAAAAATTCTTTAAATATAAATTCTATCTTCATTTATAATATAATAGACCATTTTATCGTATTTATAGGGTTTTGCCTATGGTTTATATTTTCATCAAATTTTTTGCCCACTTTTTTACATTGTGTATATATTGCCCCATTTTTATAATTTGTAACATTTTGTCAATTTTGTTTTAATTTGTTAAAAAGCAAGGGAAATAGTGGAAATTTTTGCGAAGAGTGGGGAAAAATTAAAAAATTCCCACAAATGTGGACTTGAACTCAAATTTATTATAATTGTATCAAAACATTCAATACCTTTATTTCGGATTCTGAATTGCTTAATAATGTAAAGTCTTGAAAAATAATTTTCGGCCCATTCTTATGGAGCCCAATTAAATATTTTGGAAATGGGAACCCAGTTAACAAATAATAATTTTTATTTTATTATTAATTTGATAATGTTGATTTTTGTGATTCTTGATTTTAAAGTTTTTATCTTATTTTAATGAAAATTAATTATTTTCTCTATTTACATATAATTATTTTAACAAACCCGGGTATTTTTTGACGTTTTTTGTCATCAATTGCTTCCTTAACATCTTGTTCGGTAAGACCGCTTGTTCCTTAAAAAAATAAAAATTGTCACATTTTTGTTATAAAAATCGTGCTGGGCCCGGACTTAAATTCTTAACAATAGGTTTTTGTACAACCTATTTTGATCTGAAACGAATTCGACCAAGAGAATTTTGGTTAGAAATTAGAAATTAAAATTTTATGGACAAGCAAATGATATCAAAATTATTATGTTCTAATAAATTAAATGCAGTAAGGAAGAAATAGCAAAAGGCGGATATTTAATGGATTATAAACAATTTTTGAATGAAAGTTTCTATAAACGAAAGGGGAAAGTTTACTAAAAAATTTGATTGTGAAATTAAGTGATTTAAATTAATTGAAATAGAAATTATTTATTTTAATGAACAAAATAAAAGAGACAAGGTTTTAATTTTTGGTCCTGAGAGATTTATGAGATTTTATGGAAGGTATCTTATGATTTTTGAATATTATCTTCATATAAATCCTTGCCCTACTGATAATAATGAGGAAATCTTATTTCATTTAAAATTTTTTATAAAGTAAAAGTTATTTTAATTTAATCACCATGATGACTAGACTGTCCATTTATATCATTTGTTTGGTGATGTAAGTCATTTGAAGACATATCCTCTTGCATTTGGAAACTAATTGTTTTATGATTGAAGTCAGGAGGAAATATACTACCGCCAAGTGGCACATAAGGATTGTTACCTAATTAAATATATAATTTGAATTATAATGATTCTAGAATTTTAAACAAGGCAATAAAAGAATGAATGATGGAAAATTAATTTTCTTTAAAAAAGAGATTCGGTACGGAGCTGAATGTTGTCTTCTAAATTTAAAAATAAATCTA
The DNA here is from genome assembly GCA_000172435.1 of Meloidogyne hapla. Taxonomy (NCBI): domain Eukaryota; kingdom Metazoa; phylum Nematoda; class Chromadorea; order Rhabditida; family Meloidogynidae; genus Meloidogyne; species Meloidogyne hapla. The sequence continues at coordinate 19,362 of ABLG01002085.1, forward strand.
AATTTCTTATTTAAAATTTTTTTCTCAAGTAAAAGTTATTTTAATTTATCACCATGATGACTAGACTGTCCCTGTATGTAGTTATAACTTGTTTGTTGATTGAAATGATGTGAAGGCATATAATCTTCAATTACCATAGCAGTATTATTGTTACATAAAAGTTAAAATTTAATGACCAAATTATAGTGAAAAAGTTTCGAAAACTAAATTTTAAATAAACTAATATTTCATAAACCTGAAATTTTAAAGAATTTAAAAGAACCTAAAGACTAACGTTGTGCTAACAGTTTCGGGAGAAAGCTTAAGTTTATGATAACCAAGAAGTATTTTAAACTTCAAGTCAAAGTTATTGTAAATTAATTACCTTGATGACTTGACTGTCCCTTCATGTAGCTATAACTTGGTTGTGGCTCATCATTTGGCATATAAGAATAAGGATTGTTAACTAATTTTTATTTTAAAAAATTTAATTGAAAATTTTCGGTGACGAGATTTAGGTTAAAGTGAAAGTTTTATTAACTTGGAATTTTAAAGATTTTAAATTTACAAAAACTGGGTAATAAATAGATAAATCTAAACTACCCATTTTCATATACTTTCTGATACTGCAAACCTTGATGATTCTGAATTAAATAATTAAACACATTCGATGAAACTGGGGGATTCGGGATTGAGTACTTATAATTAAAAATTCGTCAAATGAATATTAGGTTTTTCTAATATTATTAAGTTAAAAATATAAACCATATGAGCATTAATTTGTCCATATTCATTAGCCTCTACGCTATCATCCTCTATATCATCAGTTTCAATTAATTTACCATTCCGAAACTCTATCACTCCGAGACATTTTAATGAAAAAAATAGGATTAAGAATAATTTAAAAATGTAAAAATACATTTAGTTGAAATATTTTCTAAAATTAGATATTTTTAAAGAAAATTGTAAAATTAACAATTATTTTAATTTAAAACGAAATTCACTGTTTAAATAATACATCTTTTATTAGCCCATAGATTTAATATAAATAACTCCGGTTATTTTATTTTTTCAAATTTTATAAAGCCTCGAAGTTTCCTCCCGGCAAAGTTGATAAAACAAAAATTAAAACAACCAGAAGTATAGATGTATTGAACGGGTTTGTTGGTGCCGAATTGTAATAATTTCATTATCATTTCCAATAAACTTAAAAGGCTAATTATTGCGATGGTAAAATGAATGTCTGTTTTAAAGTGAATGAATGTATGCTTAGGGATGGAGCGCAGCTTTAAATTAAGCCAATGTTTGTAATGGAAGAAATAGAGTATATATAAAATCTGCTTGAAAAATTGCGGATTAATCCTAATCACTATGGATTAACGATTTTCTCAGAATTCCAAAAACATCTTATAATCTTATGTCACATTTAGAAAAGTTAAAAAATTATCAGAGTCAAAATTACAGAATTTTATTTAAACTAGATTTTTCATTGCAAAATCTATCGGTTGAATAAATATTTAGACAACTCTCATTTATACGTTGACCTTTAATTGAAAAGGTTATTTCTATACTCTTATATTTAAAAATTGAAAATGTTTTTAAAATATTTCTTTTGTCCGCAAATATTGTGCACACTATACTGTGCGACCACATCCATTATGCCTCTTTCGAAAAAAGCAAACGACAGTCTTATACAGGCTAAAAAATTACATAAAATTGTGGGGAGGGGGTTTCCGCATTTCGGAACCTATGGCCAGTTGGTCTTGTTACATGCGTTAGCATATTCATTCAATATTAGCCTATTCATTCAAAATTTGGCTTCCTATCTGACGTTGATATCTGCCCTGGGTAATATAAGGAAAATAGAGGGAAGGAAAAATAATCCTTTTTGACCATTTTGAGACTTTAAAAATAGAGGAAAAAGGGGGGGTTAAACTGCACTATTACCCACAAAACTAAAGATTAAATTTTATATATGTAGAATAAAACAAAATATTAAATATAATAATTTTAATTTAAATAAACTAAATATTTTTATATATTCTGATAAAATTATTAACATTTAAGTCAATGTGAAGGTATATTAAAATTAATTAATTAAAAACAATAATGATATAACTTATAATTAGAGCACGGATTTATATCGATTTCCATATTTTTTTGCTTGTCTTGTTGGACGCTGAAACGTTCAAAAAACATAGTTTTAGCATATGTTGATAAGATAAAATTCGAGTTATCAATCCATGTTTTCAATATTTATCCATATTTTGGCTTTTAATCCATATTTTGCGATTTTTAGTCCATATAAATCCGTGCTCTACTTATAATATTTAATAGAAAAGATAAATCATGTATAACAAACAACATTATGCACAATTAGAATCAATCATTTATTTTAATTAGATTTTAAATAAATTAAAATAATTGTTTATACTTGATATTATAGTTTGTCATAAAGATAGTTTGTCATTCAATTTAAAGAAATTAAATGTTAAATGTGGGAAAGAATTGATTTATTCTTCTACTACCGACCTTTGAGAAGCATATTTTTGTTCTCGTTATAATTTTAAGATTATTTTTAAATGAACAAATATCGAATTCTTTCTTATAAAATAGAAAATTGTTAGTTTTCCCATTACTTTTAAATAATCAATTCTTTCCCTCAAATTTATTTCCTAATTTATTTAAATTATTTAAATTCTATTCATTAAATTTATTCTGATATAGAAAATAATTGCAATTAATTTCTTATTTAATTTGAAATATAAAAAAATTTTATATAGTCAATTAAAATCTTGCTTGATTATAATTATTTATAACAATTATTTAAATTATAATATTTAATTATTCGAAATTTAATA
>ABLG01002081.1:0-22375 GCA_000172435.1 Meloidogyne hapla
GGCAAAGAAAAAATCCTTTTTTAAGGTCACCGCGGCAGACATCAAAGCACTGTGCAACAGCGCAATCGAAGTACTTCGTGTTCAGCCTTCTCTGGTGGAGATCGACCCGCCAGTGGTCGTGTGCGGCGACATCCACGGACAGTTTTCTGATTTGATGCGCATCTTCTCTCGAGTTGGCTTTCCACCGCTGAAGAACTTCCTCTTTCTCGGAGGTAAAGAACATCTATTCTTCCCATTCAGATTTTCTAACTCAATTTTCATAGATTACGTCGACCGTGGCCGTCAAAGCATCGAGACCGCTGTGCTGCTTCTGGCCTACAAGACAAGATACCCGGCAAATTTCTTCCTGCTGCGCGGCAACCATGAATGTAGCAACATCAACCGTGTCTATGGGTTCCTCGAAGAGATCCGTCGACGATTCCCGCACGACACTCAATCGCTCTGGATAGCCTTCAACAAGGCTTTTGCTTGGCTGCCGTTCACTGCTTTGGTTGGCGGAAGAGTCCTATGTAAGTCCATAATGTATAAATATGAGGACAAGGCATTTCTCTGATTTTTCCCTCAGGTATGCACGGTGGGATCTCGGATCGTCTACGGAGCTTGGACCAGTTGCGCTCTCTTCGTCGACCGGTGCCAGACTTCGATGCGGCAAACCCAACGATAGAACTTGACTTGCTTTGGGCAGATCCGGAAAACGGCGTTCAAGGCTGCGTGAGAAGTCCGAGAGGTGCAAGTGTCATGTTTGGTGAGGACGTTGTCGCTCGTATCTGCCGACAACTGGATATTGACTTGGTCGTGCGTGCTCATCAGGTAGCATAATATTTGACCATTATCACAAGAAATACATTAATCTTTCATTTTCAGGTGGTGCAGGATGGTGCAGAGTTCTTCGCAAACCGGAAGCTCATCACGCTCTTCTCAGCTCCACACTACGCCGCCCAGTACAACAACGCTGGCGCTACAATGTTCATCGACGAGAACCTGCGCTGCTCGTTCCAAGTGTTCCAACCGGCGGGCTAGCTGATGCTGTGAAGATATAGTGATGAAGTGATAGTTATTCCTCATCATTGTTGGCCCAATAATCACAGTATTGTATTGTATTTCTGATTTCCCCCCTTATCTATGTATTGTCACAAGTGTGTTATGTTGTTACATTTGCATAATTGTATATATTTTGTTTTGATATAAATTATTGTTTTGGGTGTTTTTTGAATAATTTTCTTTGAATTAGAAAATTATCAGTTTTAGTTTTGTTTTAAGACTCATACTTTACTTTGGACGAACTGTTAGATATCAATATAGACTGACTCGGAATTTTTTTTTCACAAAATAAAATTTACCCCATTCTTTTAATTCTTTCCCATTTATTCAATGCACAAAGCTCCGAAGGCGAACCTTTATTCCAAACATGGCACATTGCATTTTGTAATCCTTTTTCTTTAATTAATCCCTTTAAAAATAATAAAAGATTGTTAAACTTATTATTAAAATTTAATTTTTCAACCAAACTCATCAATTAATTATTACAAAAAAATATTCCTCTCAAGCAATCGACTAAAAATATATTAGAGGGCTCTCTTCCCCATCCAAAATAATTAATTAATACCATTTTTGTAAATAATTCTTTTGTCATTTTTTGTTGTTTCCAATCATTTTTTCGTTTAATTCTTTTATAATTATTTATTTCATTATTTACTTGTTGAAATCTCCAAATATTTTCAGTAAAATTTTTAAAAATATTTTCTTCAAAATCTTCAAAAGAATTTGTTTCATTTAATGAAATTTCAGAGGCAGTTGAATAAAGAAAGAATGTTGATAAAGGCTTTATTATTAAAAATAAAATAAGCAATTGTAAAAATAGCACCAAATTAATTGTTTTTGTATATCGCTTAAAAAAATAAATATTTTACATTTTTTAAAATTAAAAATTTTGGATATTAATTTAAATAAATAATAAAAATATTTTTATAGATAATTTTAATTGGGGGGATCAATAAAAATATTCCCAGTAAATAAAGAAATAACAAGGTTATTTAGAATTAAGTAATGGTTTAATAGAATGGCATTCTCTAATTTTAAATATAAATTATTTTTAATTTTTACCCAAAATGGCTGTTGTCTCCTTTCTAAAGGGAATGAATTTTTAAATAATAAATGTTGTTTATTAGAAGAGGAAATGACCCGTATTTTTTGATAATTTGCAGAAATTGGAATTAAAATTTCATTTCTTCTTCTATGCCTTTTTCGATGTTCTGCAATCGTAAAATTAGCTTCTTCACTAGGAAAATACTGTAAATCGTTGTTGGGGTTAAATAATGATGGAATAGTTTTAACAAAAATTTCTGATTTTAAAAATTAAAATAAATTTAAATAAATTATTGTCCCCAACGAAAATCAACATTTGAGTGTATTTGGGCTTTCGATAATAAATTTGTCTAGGCACCTTACTAATTTACCCAAAAGATTCTCCTATATATTTTCATCACAAATAATTAATTTTTTACCTTTTTCTTCCATTTCCACTTCCTTTGTAAAATTATTTTCTCTACTTGTTGTTGCTGCATTTTCATAATAAATTTTGTTGTTGTCGCAATTAATTTTTGAAAGTTTATTTTGTTTTATTTTATTGTTTTTACTTTTCTTTTTCTTTAAATTTCCAACGGCGCCGTCGTTTACGTTTACGCATTCCCTTGGAATGGCGGAAACGCTTTTTCTGCTAGCGTGCAATATTTTTAAGATAACGACCCCCACGTGTTTTGGTAATGGTGCAGTGCTGCAGAATTGCGCACAGCGCTAAAACAACAATAACTAATTCTATTTTAAAATTGCTGCTAATTATAATCTTTTTTTACAATTACTAAACATGAAGAAAGAAAAAATATATTTTGATATTAAGAACCTTTTAAAACTTTCAAATATTAAAAATTAAAATATATAAAAATATACAGTAATAATTCTCTTTAAAAAAGCAATGTCAAAACTTTTGAGAATAATATATAAAATAATCATAAATATAATAAAAATATTAATTAAAAACAATTTTTTAAATTAACTTTGAGAATTTTTTGAGAATTAATATATACTACTTGGAATAAACCAGGAAATGATCTCTGATTTAGTAAAAAGAGAATTCAGAAATTTGAAGAAGGTAAATCACTAACTTCTCAAAATATTTTTAAAAGAACATAAAAAAATATAAGAATAGTTAAAAGAAATAAATTTAAAAAACAATTTAAAACGAGTAAAATTTATTGATTCGTCCCACTTCTCTTGCTATTAAAATCGCAATTTCAGGGGCACTCTTTTTAAATGAAAAAGGCTTTGGCGGCGCCATTGCCGCTCCTCATCATTCAATGACAAAGGGAAGGACATAACAAAAAAGTCCCCCCTTTATATTATGTAGCAGTCGAACTACTGAAATTCAAGCTGAGTCTTGAAGGGAAAGGGAAGCAGTTTCTACTGCATTTAACTTTGCAAGATGGTGGACAAAAAGGGAAGGAAAAAATGAAAATAGAAAGTGAAACAAAAATTTTGCGTTTCTTTTCTTTTACAATTTCTGCCTTTCGTGCATCTTTTTTTGACTCATCCAGGGTCCTGAAAAAGTGCCAACCGATGGACTCATCCTTTTATCATATTTTCCTAAAACATTCTCCTTTAGGAATATATATTTATGCAGTGAATATATATATATATAGATTTGGATGATTCGCAGTCATTGCCTTTATACATAAAAGTTGATGATGAGAAAAAGAAAAACGATGAAGATAAGATGATGAAGCAAAGAATATATAACAAAGAGAGAATAAGAAGAAAATAAATGGACGTGTGTCAATAAATGTTTTGTGACATAAGTAAAATTGGACAAAATGTCCATTGTATTTTTTGAAATAAAACGTAGTTTTGTTTCGTATGCTGATTTTATTTGTATTTATTAAGATCAACTTTATAGTACATAGAAATCATCTAAATAAACGCCCTTAACGATATAAACCCTCAATTAGTCTGGTGTTTGTGAACATTACCTTTCTTATTAATTTTCAGGCTGATGAATTGGACAGTTTTAGAGTAATCTTTGACTGAATTATGAAAAGCTATCGTTTACAAACTGAATCAAAATAATGTCCCTTCTCTGTTTTTGATTTATGAAGTTTATCGTAACTTTTCTGTCATATACATTTTGTTACATTTTCCTTTGTAGACATTTTGTCGGCCTCCCAATGAACACAATTGTATCAGCTAATGCTAAAATAAAGAAAACTCTCATGAAATTCTTAATATTTTCTAAGGCTGTTTTTCTCTGAAAATCTTCAAAACTAACTAGCCACAAAAAAAGTTTCGCGCTTAACCATTTACTTACTCTCCAGCATAAGCTATACTGTTAGATAATGCACTAGCTGCATACAAAAATAAGTCAATAAATAGACTCGCTAATGCCATAAAACCGACATCCATTTGACCAATCTAACCAGTGACTACTTACAAAAGTTGAACATAGCTCTTTTGTTCTTTTGGATATTAGCCATTACATGTACTCTGGATATTAGCCAAACTCATATACGATGCTGAGTTTGTCCGGATGTGCTCAAAAAGGACGAAAAAGCAGCACATCCGCCCACAAAACAGGCAAAAACATGTTTTTTCAAAAACATTGCAAAAACGAAACTTGTGTATAACCTTTTTCTAATGGATTCCTGAAGTATGTAGAGAATAATAATATGAATCAAAACTATTGTTGTCAGGGACATTTAAATGTTCGTTCCCCTAGAGATTTTAAAAACGGTTACAACTCTAATTTTCCCGAAATACATATATTCTAATTAGGAAATGATTAGTAAATTGATAATGTTATATTAAATTTAAAAAATGTAGTTGCCTAACTTATACGTATATTCAAACTTTAAAAATCAAGTCAAAATTGTTTTGGAAATTGTTTTCCTTTTAGATTACTCAAATCATAATAATAATCCAAATTTAAATATCTTTCATAATCAATTTATTCCAGTAACTATTTGCGTTTATGGAAAAAATGAAAATAAACAATTTTACGGTTTCTTTATAAAGTTGTTCACTCGAGGAATTTTTAAATGCACTTAAATACATAAAGATATCAAAAAGGAAAACTTTTTTCAAAAGAATTAAATTTTAGTGCGCATTATAAAAAATCCAAAAGTAAAAATTCTAATAACTAGTATTTGATTAATATATTTAATTTTACAATGGTGGGAGATTTAGAATGATGATATATTAGTACTAGAGCACAATCAACGACGGAAATTTAAATTTTTACCCATCTCCAATTTAATTAAATGGATAAATAATAAAAGAAAAATTGAATGATTTAGTTTTGAGACAAATATAAAAACAAAAAAATATTCAAAACTTTTTTTTTAGTTTTTTAGAGCGTTTAACAAAAATAAAATCATCTAGTACACAGACAAATGCATCCCCCTTTTGATCACAATTATAATTGAAATTAAATCATTAAAAAATTTTTTTGATACAATTGGATATATATTTTAGGTGATAATTAGTAATCTACATATTCTTCTATATTCTGTCTTCAGATATGATTTTGATAGACAAAATATAGATCCAATTGTATTTTTAAGGGCGCAAATGTCATAAAAGAAAGGTCTAATTTACAATATGGGGCTAATTTTTAAGGAACAGGAAAAACACGATTTTTGCTTTCTAAAATTATTTTTTAAAGAGAAAAATTATAAGAAGAAAGCAACTTACTCGTGAGATAACTTTTTAGATTTTTGTGGCAATAGAAATGATTAATTTTTTGAAAATAAAAAGGAATAATAACATTTTTAAAGATTTTATATAAAATTAAAAACTAAAACATTTTCCCAAAACAATAGGGATCGAACAATTATTTTTACATAAAATTTTTTTGTTAAAAATTAATCCGATCCCTGAAATAAAAATCCCAAAATTAGATATATAAATGATATATTTTTTAATAAAAGGTGAGTGATATAAAGAGAAAAACGCTCGGAAATAATTGTAATATATTTTAACAAGCTTAACTTTGGATAAATATTTTGTAGAGCAATAAAATTTTCTAAACCTTCTCAGAACTTCCCTTAAAATTTATATTCAATTATCGCTCTATAAATTAGTTTTTAATTAAATACAGTCTTTCACATGTTATACTCAAATAAATTGGAAGGGTAGAGAGGCTTTTTTTAGTAAAGAATCTAATTTTGATCGAAAATTTTGTTTTTGCTTTTTTACTTATTTATATAAGTAAAATAAGAGAGATTAATTTGGAGACATTTTATGAAAGAAACAAGTTAGCTTAAAAGAAATCAAAAAAGCATAAAAGTGGGATGTATCATTGAGTAAATATAAATTGATTTTTTATTGGAGGCAAAAATAAACTAAATATATGATAGAAATAAATTTAAAAATACATTTAATGACAGAAAATAAAAAATAGAAAAAACCCCCGTTTTGTTTGTTAATATTTTTAAAAATAAAAATAAGATGCTCACAAGACAATTTTGCAATTTTACGCTATATTTAATAATTCTTTAATTATTATTGTATTTATTCTGTTTTATTTTTTATATATTTAGAGAGGAAGGAAATTCTAAAACTGTCAGACAATTTTGAATGATTTTAAAAAGTAAATAAAAACAGAATAAAATTATTAAAAAATACTGTTTGTCAGATTAATTTAAAAAATTAATTAAAATTGCAAAAATAACAAAAGCTTTCTCTTACTATATTGGCAAAATAGTTTAAAAATATATAATATCCAAAAATTGTATAAAACCTTGAAAAAATGAGAAAATAGCAGCTTAACTTGGATTAGATTAAATTGATAAAAATGAAGTTTAACGCATTTGGTTATCAGTATATATATAAGTTCATATTTTCAGTAAGTTGTGTCTCAATCATATTGACAAAATAAAAAGAGGTGAACAAATTTTGCATTTTGAGTCCAAAAGCAACATAAACTGCATTATGTATTTTCTGGTAAAATTACCAGAGAGAACCACCACCAAGTCCATGATTGTTGCTTACAATCAATGAGGAAAGTTCATCTGCTAGACTTACTTTAAAAGGGGAATGATTGTTATAAATAACTATTAAATAAAAAAACCTTTTTTGTTCGCTTGACGTTGTGTATTTTGTTGTGGTTGTCTAACCCCACCACCAAAAGAATTGTTTCCATCCTGAGGACTAACCGTTGCTTTTCTAGAAGTTGACTCTCCACTTCCATTTCCACCAGTAGATTGTTGATCAGTGTCTGAATTTGTGTGACCACTTAATGGATCTATCATCATAGAAGAAAGAAGTGAAGGTGGTGGTTGGTAAATCGAAGACTGGCCAACAGTTGAAACTGGTGTTTCAGAGGAAGTTGGAGGCATACCAGCGAAAAATTGACCATTCCCTCCAGATACCAATCCATTCTGATTGAAAGATTGTTGTTGCTGATTGTGTTGTTGTGGGAGAATAACATTACCAGTTGACCAATCTGTAAATTTAGTGAAATTTTTAAGATAAAGGAAAGTCGGTTACTGCTAATATCAAAAAATGTATTCTAATGGTTAGACCCATGGAAAGTGGAATCTGTAAAAATTAAAACCTCCTCTCGTGGCAGCAGAAAGTGAATTACTTCTATTTGTTTGTTGCTGATTATTTGGGGCTAGCCCTTGATTGCCAAAATGTTGAGGAACATTGTTGTTCACATTGCCATCAATTGTATGATTATTGTTATCAGCATTCCCATTATTGGTGTTTGAGTTTGTATTATTGTTCACGCTTGAGCCAATTGGAGGCAAATCACCCCAACCTGAAACGGCTATTTAAAAAATATTTAAAAACTGAAGCTAGTTTCAATAGAATTAAAAAGATTTCTAAAAAAAAGATTTTGACCAACAGGGGAAATTTTAACAAATTATTTTGCCAAAAGTAAATTTTTAAAGTTCGCCCGCAGGGAGGGAATGGCAAATTGTAAGTTGCAACCAGAGCTACTCGCCAGAGAAATTGGCGTGATTACTACGACCTATTAGGTCCAGAAAGCTTGGTGAAATTAAAATAATCGCGCGATATAAAATACAAAAGTTCCACCTGCTGCGTCAAATGAAAATCTTGATTAAAAAAGTTAAGCCCCACCCGTCGGAAGATTCTGGCGGCAGCCCTGATTTTGAGTAGATCCTACTATAAAAATAAAGGAAGATTTTCTTGAAATTTTAGCTCAAGGCAGATTATCAATAATCTCTCAAAATGATCCATTAAAAAATAAATCATATAAAAATAAAAGCGAATATCGTAATTTTTTGATAATTATAAAAAGAATAACCTCCAGGAACAACTTCAGCCACAACTTCATCAGATGTAAAATTTGTCCAACGCTTGATTGGCGTATTAGCTTGCTTTATTGGATCTCCCCATATAGCTATGCCAGTGTCATGTTTCCACTTGCGTAGCTGGCCTAAAATAATAGTAATTAATTGTAAACAAAAAAACAGATAAAAATACTATTTGGATCTTGCCAGTGCCAATAAGCATCATCAATCTGCCCAGTTTGCATATTACTGTTGGGGCCATTTGGAGGGATGTTTCCTTGGATATGCTAAATTTAATAAATACAATCAATGTCATTATATAAAAATTTTAAAACTAACCAAAGGAACACCACTACCTCCACCACCAAATGTTCCTATAGAATGTGTTGAGTGTTGGTTCAATGATGGCAAAAGTGGAGTTGGTGCTGGCGGTGGCCCACCCATATGTCCACCAATTAAATGCGACTGATGACTTGGAAGAGGTCGACTTGACGGTGGTGGAGCAATATGCAACGGTGGAGGTCCAGCAGTGAAAAGAGTACCATTACCACCTCGCATTTGAGGTGGCCCACGATGTTGTTGATGAGATGGATGATGAGGAGGCGGACCTGCATTAGTGTGAGGTAGGACGGTGATAACTTCACATCCGCCAAATTTTCCAATTTGACCAGGAATTGTAGATCCACCACCACTTCCCATAGAATCACCCCATCGCTGAGAAGGCCCTGTACTTCCTCTTTGGCCATTAGAGTGAATCTAAATGAAAAAAAATAAAAATGTTAATACATGTCAAATACCAAACGATTGTCACCAACACCTCCAAAAGTATGCACCATCCCATAGGGAGGGGTTGTTGCGTAAAGATTATTACCAAAAGCAGAACTATCGTCTCGAAGGGTTGCTTGCTGGTCCCATTTACTATTACGATTATATCGATTCGATTGAGGAGGTGGATGAGGTTGTTGTTGAGGATGGAATGATTGTTCGTGAATACCTGCTAAAATGTAAAATAATACAAAGTGAGAATTCAACCCTAAAAATAACCATTATTTTCGAGATTCCACGGTATTGTTTGGTCAATTTCTGTTTTACCCCATTGATTACCTGCTGAAATTAAAAATTGAAGAGGTAGGTATCAATATGTAAGAAATTTAAAAATTATTTTTAAACTCAAACCGGCAAATTTAGCTTCTGGTTGCTGGAAAGGCATTTGATCATATTGTGGTGGAATTTGATGAAAAGCTGATGGAGGTTGTTGAGAATCATTCCAGCAAAATCCGTTATTAGGATAGCCTTGTAGATTAGCAGCTGCTGCAGCATAGGTAGAAGATCCTGCAGGATCAGCGTGCCCACCATCATTATAATCCATTGGATGTCCCCATATAGTTATCAATTTGCTACCAATACCCGCTCCACCACCTCCAGTAGAAGAGTCCTAAATGTAGAACACTAATAGTAGAAAAACGATATTATTTAAAATCTTTAAGGAAAGCATAATGTTAGCAAAAAATATATACAAAAAATATATGTAGAATTACCAGAGTAGAAACATAAAGGGTGTGGAAAACAAAACAGAACCAGGATTTTTTGGATTAAACTTTGAGAAAAATTATTTAAAAATTAACAGGACAATGAAAAAGGTAATTCTGAGAAAAGGCATAACCTCCCTAACCCAACTAAAAAAGAATACCAACAAGAAAATAAATATAATTAAAAATCGCTTACATTGTAAATAGGTGTAAAATCATTTGAATTATGGCCAATAGGCTTCCAAGATGTGGTCAAGTCTATCGGTGCCGGCGGCAGCGCAGATGGATTACCACCGAGTGTTGTTGCACCAAAATATGAAGGATTCATTTCTTCAGCAAATAACATCCGCCAAGGATGATAAATCTAAAAGAAAATAGTCAAATTATTTGAAAATTTGTGCCCTAATATGTAATAAACAAACTCTTAAAAATTCAGGTAATAGAAGTCAATTAATTTGAAAAAAATCGGATTAGAAACTTATCTACCGGAAAACAATTGGCACTTGGTAAATCCTCCGAAGAAAATGTTGTGGTCAGACAATCGAAAAAATCTATTATCTCTCATCACTTTATGTCTCTTCACTTTTTCTCTTATATTATAGAACAAATAATTTATGATATTCGTTTCAAAATTTTTTATGAATATTTTTTAATTGTACAGCTACCATGTGTGTACAGCTAGACATTTCGACAGTAAACTTTAAGTCAAAAGACCGTTTGTCATAAACAAAAAAAAACATGTTTTTTATAACTTTTGAAAAACCCATTCCTTTTTTTTTAGATTTTCACTGATGATGAATATGTTTCTAAACACATTTTTCCACGGATGATACGAGTTTACTTAAAATACATACTACGCATATTTTATTTATTGCTGATGAAATGATTACTGACGAAAGATACTAAACGGAGGTATGCGAAAAGTCTTTTGGCTTAAAGTCCATTGACATAAAATTTCACGCATGCCTGTAATCTTCTTGGAAAAAGTGTATACATATTTATGTATGTTGCATGTGAAAGCAAAAGGATTGAGTACGTGAAGCAATTTTGTTGAAAAAGGATTATGCGTAATTTTATTTTTTACAACAATTAGATAGACTTTTCTTCTACATACATGTACATATATTTTTTCACCCATAATATGTATTTATATACAGATTTGTAGTCCACCAGCGTAAATTCATCTATTATTTTAAATACCTTACCCCAAAGTCCCAAGGCTTTGTATAAATATTAGATGGTATGGCAGTGATCAGACGATCGAACTTAAAAAACAATTTCTAATATTAAACTGATTTATGTCATTACAAACCAAAAATTAATCAAAAATTTGCAATTTTATTTATGTACAATAAACAATTAGCAAATGCGCAATTTTTTATTTGGAAAAATGAGAGCTTTTCAACTCGTGAGTGATCAACAAATATAAAACAACTACAACATCAAATGAAAGAAAAACAACTTTGTCAAACCCTCACAATTTATCCTCCTTTTTTTTCTTTCTTCTCTTAACATTTACCACTTACGTGCGATAATTATTTTTTGAGATCAAAATTTAAAAATTTGCGGTAAATCTTGAAATTGATAAAATTCTTTTATTTATATTTAAAATAAAATACTTCATATTCTTTTAATTAAAGTTCTAAAATAAATGAAAATTATTTGTTTTCTCAAATTTTAAGCTAAAACCAATTCCGCAAATTTTAAAATACAATTGAATTTCTAATGTTTGAAAAGCATCAATTTAGGTAAAAAAAAGAGAATGTTTGTGATGATTAAAATAAATTTACAATAAATAAATATATTTTCATGCAATGTTTTTATCCAATTGAGACAATTTTCGGATGACAGAATGATAATAATGATTGGGACAAGAATACAATAATTCGATGTTTTTCAATAGATATTGTTTGTCCTTCCGTTTCATAATCATCATCAAAAAAAGCAGAAGGGTAAAACTATAAATCATCGCACGAACAAAAACCTCAACAATAAAAAACAATATTTTTAATTTTTTTTTTCAAATCTATCCATTCCCTCCAGCACTTCTTTTCAATGAATGACTGATAGAAGAACCTCCACTTGACGCCATATTGTATGCTGCAGCAGCTGCTGCTGCAGCATTATTTCCACCATTTAACATTAAACGTGTCATTTCTGCTGTTTGTTGTTGATTTAAAGTTGTAGCGCCCAAAAGATTATGAGGTGTTGTTTGATGAGGATGTAAATTATGTTGTTGATGATGTGGTGTTGTTGAAGATAAATTTGAAGATAAAGATGTTGGAAAACTGACAGAAGCTGTTGGACCGTTCATTGCACCGTTAGACATCTTAAAAATTAAGAAAAATATTTATTAAATAGGGGGCCAATAGTGCGGTATTTTTTAATATACCTGAATTCCTGTTGTTGGCAAAAATGAGGATGTCGCAGCTGTAGTCGCCGCCAATGTTGTAACAGCATGTTGTTTAAAAGTATGTTGTTGTTGATAAAATGGATGATAAGCATTCATTAACGAAGTGGCTGCTGTTCCAGGATGTAAATGATTAGAGACAGTAACTGATGTTGAAGAAGTACTTGTTAATGTTGGATTACACTTGAAAAAAAAATAAAATAAATTTTAAAATAAAAAAAAATATTTTTTAAGCTCACAGCAGCAACTTGTTCCACAACTTGACATAATCTATCATTACTTTGTATTTGTTGTTGATATGAAGATGTTCCTCCTCCCCTAAATGATGGAAAAGAGGAAGTAGCTGATGAAGATGAAGAAGCTCTAGGTGGATATTGTAAAGAATGTGGAGATGGGGAAGAAGGATTTTGTTGTTGGTTTTGTTGAATATTTCTTCCCCCATTACTACTATTTATTGAAAAATCACTACGATCTCTACCAATTTGTTGATTGGCTGTTATTTGTTGTTTATTTGACAAAGAAGAATTAAATTCATTTGATCTACTTGTTGGATTAATTGACAAAACTTAAAAAATAATTTTAAATAAATTTATGTACTTTTCTCTTTAATTTATTTACTTTTTTTTCACATATTTCATTGAAATATATTTTTATAGTTTTATTGTGTAGTCTGTAAAACTAACGATTTAATATTCGCATATTTTGGGGTGTAAATAATTTTAAATTCCAAATGAATTCTTCTCTTAGGAGTTTATATTTAAAAGTAAATACAAAAATATTCTTAAAAAGCATTTGAGTTAATTTTTTAAAATATTAAAGTGAAAAAATCACCGTACTAAAAATTTGTTTAAAAAATCCAAAAGATATTGGTCCAGCTTAACAGGGCAGGGCTATATTTACACCGATGAGAATTAAAGATTAATTGTTTGGGCTGAAAATGCCTCAAGCAAAAATTGAAAGAAAAGCGTTATTCCCAAAAGATAAATTTAATTATTAAAAGGTTTTACTGACAGAAATTTAAAAAAAAATTATTTTCTATTTACCATGATTTTGAAGAAGTGAATTAGCTGGAGAGTTTGTAGATGAAGTTGTTGGAGTAATAATTGATTGATGTTGTTGATCAGAAGATGAGGTAGTTGCTATTTGTGTTTGAGGTGTTAACCTACTTGGTGTTCTTCTCTGTTGTTGAATAGAATTTTGTTGGTCAATTAATGGGCCATGTAGTCTTTGTTGTTGTTGGGTATTTGTAGAAGATGTAGCAGAGGAAGTTGTGGCTACCATTAATCGACGACTTAAAGCTTTTGTTTTAGCAGAATCACACATTGCTAAAAAAATATATTTAAATAAATAAAAAAGCTTAATTAATTATTTAATTTAAATAAATCCCCTCATTTTTAATTCCCTCTTACCGCACTCAAGTATTGTCATGCAACCAATTGCCTTCTCAAAACGAGAATCCAATTCTCCATCTGTTAATAAAGAAAACACTTCTGCTTCAGCGAATAGAACGCCTTTTTGAAGTAAAGACATTAATGCTCCACGAGGAATTGACATACTGTCAAGGCCTGCGTTCAAAACACTTGATTCGTAACCAAATGTAAATGCAGAATGCCGAAACCCTTTAAATGTTATATGAAAATAAACATTCGGTGAACAGTCTTTAACATTTTTCAATTTCTGATTTATTCCCCTATATTCCGGCAGATTTCGGTCCCGAATTCAAAGTAGGTTCAACCTTTTAAAAAGTATCGGTCGCTAGGAAAAGAGTAAAAAAACCCTTATATAATTAGAATTATATTATATAAAAACAATTCCAACCAGATTCTTCCAAATATCTATAAACAAGTAAATTCACTTCATCACTGTTAAAAGCCATTTATAATTATTTTTTTCTATTAAAAGTAGTGACGTTGTAGTGTTGATCTTAATGATTGTAGAATTGTAATAATAAATTTGGGAATTTTTAATGATGACGCTAAAAACGAAGGAATTAAAAAATTCGATAAATTATTTTGTGGAATAATTATTTATTTATATAGTCCTGAGTCAATGAAGCAGTTGTTTGGCATATAATTTAATTCTGAAAAAAAAAATATTTTTTAAATTTAATATAATATATGTATAAATTCTAAAATTGTAAATTAGCTAAATTAATTAAACTATCAAATAAACAAAATTTTAAGACTCAAAGATGGTTGTTATTTGGCAATTCTATTAAAGACGCGCCGTAACATTCCCGCGCCATAATGACCCAAAATTTTACAAAATTCAAAAAAAAAACAACTTTATTAAAATATAAATTTTTTCAACAAAAGATTTACCCCGCAGGTTTTAAAAAAATCTTGGAAATAAAAAAAAAACTTTAGAAAAGAAAATACATAAATGAAACAAATAAATGTTGAGAGAGCAAAATCGAGGGACCGTCTTATTTTATTGTCAAATATTTTATATATTTTATGTTAGATCGCCAGATGTGTTAGAAATTTAAAGAATATATTTATTTTTTAAGAAATGCGCTAATTCTCAAAATATTAGAAAATTTAGTATTAAACTTTTAAATAAAACAAAAGAAATCATTAAAGATATCCCTGTTATGCTGAAAATTCTTTTAAAGACAAAAAGAATAATTGAGATTTTAAAGAATTTTAATCATAAATCGACCCCTTCGAAAAAAGTCGAAAACCTTAAAAAAATCCCATATATAATGTTTTTTGCAGAGGAAATACTACGCCATTTTTTCAGTCAATAAGAGCGAGAGTTCGCCTTCCTCATTTTTCACAGAGCCGGACCGCCTCAATTTTTATTTTGAAAATGAGGGACCGTCCCATTTATATTTCTGACAAAATTTTTAATAAAATTAAATTACCAGAAAAAATCTTTTAGAATAAATGCCAAAATTTGTAACAAAAAATGTATATTCTGCTTTGAAAAAGATGGAGAAAAGAAATTTCGGAAAGAATTGGTTCAGATTCCAAGCAAAACTATCGTTAAGATCTCTTGAAAGTTCCGGTAGAATTATTTTATTCTCTAAGTTAGCAAATCTTTAATTTATGGAGTTTGTTAAATTGTGGATGTGACTTATAATTGATAGGCCGATTGTAAAATTAATATATTGATTTTTTTATTAAATGGTGATTTTAAATTTATGATTAAATTTCTTGATAAAATAAAATTAAAAAGTTTTCTTAAAAAATATAGAATAAAATATTTATTTAAAGTAGAATTACAAAAATAGAGAATAGAACAAACAAATGGGAGGGAGCCAATAAAATAAAAATTTACGGCATTTCCTATTAAATTTTAAAAATTTGTCACCAAAAGTTAACAGTATTAGTTATCATTCTGATTTTGATTAATACCTAGACGGATTTTGATTAATTTAACACAAAAATCTTTTAATTAAGAAAAAAATGCGCAAAAGAATAAAAGGCTTTTTAAGGTTGTTTTTAAGTGAAAAATAGATGAGATGGTCCCCAGAATAAAGGGTAATAGAGAAAAAGAAATAATGAGCAGGCACAGTCAGTGTCTGGGGACGAGATGTGAGGAGTACAATGGAGGGGGATGCAAGTCGATATACAACATAAAGTTTGCGTGGAGGACAAAGTTATTTCGGCGCAGAAAATTGAGTAGGTCATTTCGGGACTAAAAGATTTATCGTTGCTAGGGAATGAACACTGAAATGACTAGTGAATGCGACACGTCCATTTTTTTTTGCATCTCTATATATAATCCCCTATCAACTATTATGTAGAGAGAAATCATAAAAGTGAATATATTATTAGACAGACATTGAAAGAACGTGCCCAGGACGGCTATGAATAAAGCTTGTAAACAATAATGAAGGGAAGATATGGTCGCGTGCGTCCGAGTAAATAGAGTAAAGCTAGTGGAGAATTGATGAGATGATGTTAAGTGAGAGAAAAAACAACCGCTTTAATCCAAAACATCACCATTCAATTATTTGAAATTGAAGGAAAATGTAAAGCCAAAACATCAGACTCTAATGTCTGTGTTTATCTACTTTGAGTGATCTTTTGGGTTTCAAATAACCAATGTGTAGTTGACATGGAAATGAGGAAAATACTGAAACGCATTTTTGTCGGACGGATAAAAATAATAAAGAGAAGAGAAATTGAGAAATTAGAGAGTATTATAAATAAATAATATTAGGGATAAGATAGAAAATTCGTATAAAATTTCCCCATCAATGCCGCGATGGAGGAAGTGCAACGTAAACAATAAAAGAGGGACCGTCTCTTAAAATATTATTTCAACAAATTTTTCAATTATTAGCATAGATTTTCATGGTTATTCTGCACTCATTTGATTCAGAATAGTTATGCAAAAATTTCAACCAGAATTTGTTTTTCTCATTCATGCCCTAGTCAGTCTTGAGTGACTAATACTTGAATATGTACATTTAAATTTAACAAAACATAGATAAAGATTAAAAAAACCATTGGGACCCCATAGCTCAATCCAAATGTTCAGAAAGTTTTATTGAAGAAACTTCAGTTTTCAGATATCAGAACTAAATTTCAAGCTCTGTAAATTAGATTCACAGCTGGTGACAATCGGACAGTAAGACCATTGGACAGATGCAGTAAATCGTAGTTAAGTGCATAATACTCGATGATTAGATAATTTAGAGTGACGGGGCTGGATCAAATTAGGTTGAGGTACTACTACACTTCCTTATACTCCTTCACTTTCGAGTAGGTTCAAGCTAGGTTGCCCAAGCCCGAAGCAGGCAGTGGCTAACAAGAACCTACTCAGCCAAAGACAACAACTGCGACAGTTGTGCCAGTGGCTACCAACAACTCTAGTTAGGGAAACACCGCCGACAACTATGTGCCGACTGATGAATACAACCTAGTACCAGAGGGGCAGCTATCGCGGATCAAAGCCAGGTTGCCCAAGCCCGAAGCAGGCAGTGGCTAGCTTTGCCGCAAATCAGCTAGGCCGCAGATCAAAAAGAAAGGCAGTGACTAGCTGACCGCTGAGGCCAATTAGACTGAACTAAATGGAAGCTTTTATACTAAAAATGTATTGCTTTTATACTACCCCTTTATAAAAAGCATTATCAACTTCCTAAAACTTTGAATTAAATTTACTTTATTTTTTAATTTTATTTTGTAAAAAAATTAATAAAATCATTTAACATAAAAAATATAGAAATGATTTTTTAAAGTTTTTTTCTCTCTTCTCCCTTTTAGGCCTCCAATTTGGCAACCACAGAAGAATAATATTGAGGAGGTCGTTTAAATCTTCCCGAAGCATAAGTACTTACTGGAGGGTTATAACGAGTACTATATGAACCTTTTATTTTAAAAATTAAATATTTAAATAATTTATTTTATTTTATTTACCAGTAAGTGTAGAAACAGAAGAAGGTCTACCATATGTAGGAAAATCCCTTTCTCTTCTTAAACTACTTCCTGTTGTTTGTAACCTTTTAATTTAATAATTAAAATATTTTCTAAAATAAATTTACCAATATTTGGATAAAGTATTTGCTGTCATACATTTTTTCTTAAATAAATCAACGGCATCATCTGTTGGAATATATCTTTAATTTTTAAATATTTAAACAAAAAAATAATTTTCCCAAACTTTATATATGAACGGACTGGGGCTATTGGCCTTTCAAATGATGTTTCTCTACAACTAAAAGGTTTTGTAAATAATCCCGTATTGTAGGCATTTAATTTGCTTAAAAAATAAATAAATATTATTAAAATTAATATTTATTTACCCTTCAAGCCATCGTTTTGTACCGGCGTCTCTAATCCCATAATAACTTGGATACATCTTTTAAATTTAAATATTTAATTAAATTTAAGGGGATTCAAGGCTTATTTATTGTTTCTTTTATTATAAAATAATAATTTATTTATATTCTGAGGAGAAAATTTAATTGTTTTTTAAATAATATTAAAATAATTATTTAAAAATTACTAACATTTTCAGTTTGTGTTTTAAGACCTAAACCAGCTTCTAAACTTCCATAACTATAACGAACATATGGATCTTTAATTAAAAATAATTTATTTTAAATTAAATTATAAAAAACATTTATCAGAATAATGGGGAGTTGGTCGTTGTACAGCAACGTTGTGAAAAGGTGAAACTTTATCTAAAGCACTTGTTTGTAAACTACGTCCAAATAATGAAAGTGTATTTGCTGATCCTTAAAAGATTATAATTTTAAATAATATTCTTTTATTTTTACCAGAACGTGATAAAGATCTTGCCATATATCCACCTTAAATAATTATTTGTTTTTAATATTTTTAATAATATTGGAGAAAACTTTTTAATTGGTCTTAAAAAACAATTTTACTTTAAATATTTAAATTCAGAAAACTCTGATTTAAATATCAGCATTTTAATTTATAATTATTTTTTACCTCCATATCCATAACTTGGTAGTGTAAAACCATTATTATTAGATAAAGATGAAACTGATGCAGATCGACTAAATTATTTAAAAAATTTTGATTAAAAAATCAGATAATTTTCTTAAAATTCTTTATAAAAATTATTTTTTTAGGAAAATTCTTTTTAATAAAATAATTATTTTTAAAATAATTTACGCTCTAGGCATTCCAAGTACAAAAGGTCTATGTTCTGAACGTGATCTTGATCTTACTAATGATGAAATACGATGATGAGCTGGTGTTATAATTAAATGATCCATTATTTAATTTTATTTTTAAAATAAATAATTAAATATATTTATATTTAAATGTTGTTTGTTATTTTTAATATTTAAAAATTGGTAGAAGAAAATTTTTTTAATAATATATTTATTTATTTTATAATCTACATATATCTAATTTAATAAAAGATATTTACATATCTGGATATTTATCTTAAAATTAGAATTTAAAAAAATGTTGCTAAATTTTAAATATTTTTTATTTATTTTCTACACGATGATGACTAAAATAATTTGTTTTAATCGATTAAATAACAAAAATAAGCTTTAAATCACCATTTGTTCTACTAAAAATTTAAAATATTTTTTTATAAAGACTGACAGCTTTTGTTGTGTCTAATAAATATTTTTTTTTGATTCTCAACTATAAATATATAATTTTCTTTTCTCTTTTTACTTTTTGAATTTATTTGAAGTAAAAAGCAAAAAAAAAGAAAGAGATCTCGGCTGCTGATTTTCCTTATTTTTTTATTAGAAATATTTCTCTCTATTTTTAATTCTTTTTACTATTTTATATATTAAAAAATAAGGCTTAAACATTTCATCGATTTAAAATAAAAATAATGAAAGGAATTTGGCAAAATTATTTGAAGATATATGTGGGCGGAAATAACAATTTATATACTTATATTTTAATATTGTTGCGATTAATTTATTTTAATAATTAAATATTTTATTAATTTTTTTAAAATTTTTCATGACGAATGGAAGAATAAAGTAGGAAATATTAAATTTAATCCTAAAATAAGTTGAGAGGTATTCACTTTAAAGGTTTTAAAAATAAATATTATATTGTAATTTAACAGAAAATAAAATAATTTTCAAAAATTTAATATTTATTTTAAAAATGATAAATTTATCTAATTTTTATTTAATTTTTATTATAATTTAAAGTATTTTATGTAGTAATAGTTATTGTTGATTCTTCATTACAATTTAAATAATTATTTTTTTGATTTAAATTTCTTTTAATTGAAGATTTTAAATATTTATTATTTTCATTCTTTAAAGAAATAAATTTAATTTAAATATTTATTTTTTAATTTTTTACATTAATTGGTTGTAAACTTGTACAACTCATTGTTCTTGTAGCTTGTATTGGTTCTCCAAAAACATCTCTTTCTAATTGTGTTGATAAACTTTTTAAAAATATTTTTAAAAGAAATATATTTTTAAATTAAAATCTACCGATGATTACGTAAAAGTTGTAACATTTGTTCTTTTTGCTAAAAAAATAATTAAAATTAATTTAAATTAATTAAATTTTTTACTTTTTCTTGACTTTTACCAAAACTAAAAGTATCTTTAATTGCTGCTCTAAATCTTTGTGATAAAAATGCATATAAAATTGGATTAATTGCTGAAGCAAAAAACATTAATAAAAATGTTGTTGGTTGAATTAATGCTGATAAACAATTTAAACAACGTGGGGCTTTAATAAAAATAAATTTAAATAATTAAATTAATTTAAAAACCATTTGCTTCTCTCCAAACAGACCAAGTTAAATAAATCTAATAAAATAAATTTTAATATTTAATTAATTAATATTACATATCTAGGTAATGAAAGTAAAGCAAAAGCTAATACAATAACAGCACAAAGTCTAATAACACGTCGACGACTATCTACTAACTTTTAATTAAATTAAATTAAAATAAATTTATTTTTTATTATTTAAAACTTCAATTTTTGGTAAAGTTCTTCTTCTTCCACCACTATAACTTCCTGAACGTCGATTAAGTCCAACACGTGCTTCGCAGCTCAATTCTGAATCAATGCCTGATAATTATTTTTTTAAATAAAATTGTTGGGCCCTAAATTAATTTTAACATTCTTTTGCCCATTTTTAAAGAAAACTTTAATTAAAAATAAACTTTGTCTAGTCATTAAAGTACTATTAGAAGAATTTGATGTTTGTTGAGGAGGTACAGTTGTAGATAAATTTCGATAAGCTTGTGATGTTCTAACAACAGAATCATCTTCAGTTGTTCGAATTAAAACAAGTCTTTTTTTAATTTAATTTTTTAAATTAATTTAAAATATTTATTACCCAATAGTTGCATAGATAGAAAATAATAAAGTAAGAGGTAATATATACCAAACAATTAAATTAACTGTAGAAACTAATTGAAGAATATTAATATCCCACCAAATTAAATGATGACGAGTACATATCTTTTAAAAATAAATAAATATTTAATTTTAATAAAATTATTTTTAAAAAATCAGCTAATTTAATAGAAAATGTTTTTCCATTAAAGAGAATCTCTTCTCTCATTTTTAGTTACAATCAAAATTTATAGATTTTCCTTTTAAAACTACTAATAATTATTTTGGTAAAGTTTTATTTAATTTTCTTGTCATTAATCTAAAAACCTCAAAAAAAAACAGATTAAAATAATTTAAAAAAATTAATTAATTTTTACTCCGTAATGTTGTCCAATTTCAGGATTATAAAGATCCATATATTGAACAGCAATTAAATAAGGAATATTCATTAAAATAGATAATGTCCAAACTAATAAAGTACAAAAAATTAATACCTAAAATTTTAATTTAATTTAAAAATAATTTTTTTCTTTACAGATTTTGTCATTAAATGTTGAACAAGCATTGGACGTAAAACAGCAATAAAACGTTCAACAGACAATAAAATCTTTTTTTTTTTAAATTAAATAAAAATAAATAAATATTTACTAAAATTCCAGCAGAACTATTTGGAATTAAATGTAAAATATAAATATATAAATGACAAAGAATTTTTCCAAAAGGCCAAGTACCATGAGCAAATAAAGCAAAATGTACAGCATTTTGACATACACAAAATATTCCAACTTTTTAATTTAAATTTAAATTATTTATTTATTTTATTTTTATTTTACCTAATAAATCAGCAATAGCTAAATTAGCCAAAAAGAAATTAGTAACAGTTCTCATTGAACGATTAGCAATTATACAAATAAGTACAACAGAATTACCTTTTTATTTTTTATTATTAATTAATTTAAAAAAATATTCTTACCAAAAACACATAAAATAAAAACAAAAATATAAAAAATTAAAAAAATAGCTTTAATTAAAGGTAAATTCATTAAACTAATTATTTCTTTAATTTCTTCTTTATTTGTATTAAAATCAAAATCTTCAACATATTCTGATTCGAATAAAGTTAAATTCATTTTTTTTTCTAAAAATTAAATTTAATTAAATAAAGGTAAAGAATCATTTTAAATTAATTTTTAAAATAATAAAAAATAATTTTTTATTAAATAAATGTGTGTGAGGTCTTTATTTTTATGCTCAATATTTTTTGCAATAAATAAAAAGAAAAATGACTGAACTCTCATAAGGGAATGGAGAAATAAATAGTACTAGAATAAAATATATAAAAAAATAAATCAAGAATAT